>MJUU01013325.1:14540-30890 GCA_002080025.1 Modiolus philippinarum | reverse complement strand
CCCCCCCCCCCGAATCTTCGATTCACGGGGGCATTAAAAGCATATAGGCTTGTTGGGGAAATCAATCATGATCATACACTGTCTTAAGATCATTTTCATGGTTAGTCTCTGAGGATATTCACCAACCGAGTTAAGCCAGTACTTCGCTGCTAGCCAGAAAACCGATTTTATTAGAAAACGTGCAATATATTTTAAATTTAAGAAAATTTTGTTAAAACCTAATGAGTATCTCCCTCCTGCATAGCTCTGTCCTTAATCTGATTTAGTCTTTCCTTTTAAAATCCTACTGAAGAGACATAGGACCATCTTGTTAGGCACATATATATATTTTGTGTACAGCCGTGGTGGATCGCCAGTACACTTGATTCAGAACATTTTGTTTGTGTGCGCAGAAACGACTTATGCTGCCTTCGCCTGTCTCCAGACTCAGGCGAGGGTGGTTAGTTTTCAAGATGGCAGAAAGAGTGCAAGTGATAAAAATTAAGGTTACAAATATTGAAAAACAACCATAAAATGAAAAATGATGTTTAAATGTTCAATTTATCTTCATATGTCGAAGATACTGAAGAGAAATTAAAAAACATTATTGTTAATCCAAAATTTGCATGGGCGCTTGCCTCTGGTGAAAGGCGTAAGTAACAAGTAGGGTTTATCTTGTTGGAGAAATGCACCTTGATATTATCAATAAATTATCAATAGCTGGTGTATTTCATAGATTTTAACCACTTAAAAACAAACACTGGTATCATTGAAACACATTACTGTTGTTTTATATTATCTCATCTTCCTCGACCCCACAGTTTTCACTACAATAAACGCAAGTACAGCGACAGCTGGTACTGCTTTAGCCGTTTTGAATGATAGCCGGTTTACTATTTTGGAGGCCCTCCACTGTAGGTGCAAAATAAGTTGTTCCATACATGTAAACTGTCAAAAAGCGCATATGCAGAAACTAAATTCACAGTAACTTCAATATTTTGTTGTTTCTTGGTTGGTAACATTGTATTTCAACAATAAATTGCATTGTATAGTGAATGGGACAGAATTTAATTTTTCAAATATAACTTTTTACGTACTAGTCCGATTTGGGATATGTAAATACCTATAAACCTAATGAGATATTCATATTTTTCTACAAATTTACTTAAATCTGAATTTCCTCTGAGCATTTTGAAATTGTGCAAAATTTTGATGCTATACAAATATATCAATTAGAACAGATAAAAATAATCCAGTATCAGATTCTGTATGTGAACCTGTATTTGTTATTGGTAAGCGATTGCCACATGCGAAAAACCATTGGTGGGGCAAAAGAACTTTATCAGTGAATAGCCACATTGGAGATTGTTTTGTTTCAGTCGGACTAAATAATTGGGGATTATTGGAATTATGAATTTTAGATCCAAAATAGGAGTACCTGGAAACAGTGCCAAATTGGCTTAGGCTGAATCAGCCTAGATTAAAATCTTTAACTGGATTCCGCCTAGATTTAAGAACAGTAAAGTAACCTGATTCTGTTTACTAGGCGGATTCCACTTGGCAGATTCAGCCTGGTATATGGCTCGAAATATTTAAATGAGCATAGGCGGATTTTACTAGGCGGATTCAGCCTAGTTTAACTAGGCTGATTATGCCTAATTTTTACTAGGCTGAATCCGCCTACTGTAGGCGGAATCCGCCTGATCTAATTTAAATATTTCGAGCCATATACCAGGCGGATTCCGCCTAGGGCTCTCATATAATGCTAATGTACTAATCTTAGACGGAATCAGGCTATTTAGGGAAATCTGGTTAGTAGAATACGCCTTAAGTCAGGGCAAAATTTTTCGTACAGGATACTTCAACTTTCTTTAATTTAACCTAAATATAAAAAAAGGCAGATTTTCTTTATTCAATATTATATCGATGCCCACAGTACTTCAACTTGCTGTAATCTAACCTAAAACAAATAGCAATAGGCAGATTTTCTTCATTCGATATTATATCGATACCCGCAATACTTCAACTAAGAAAAAGCAGATTTTCTTCATTTGATAATATAGCGATGCCTGCAATATTTTAAATTTCTATAATTTAACCTAAAATATATAAGAAAGGGCAGATTTTCTTCATTCGATATTATATCGATGCCCGCAATACTCCAACTTTCTGCAATTTAATCTAAAATATATCAGAAAAAGCAGATTTTCTTCACTTGATATTATATCGATGGCCGGGATACTCCAACTTTCTGTAATTTAACCTAAAATATATAAGAAAAGGCAGATTTGCTTCATTCGATATTATATCGATGGCCGCAATACTTCAACTTGCTGCAAAAATTTTAACCTTAAATATGTGAGAAAAGGCAGATTTTTTTTCATTCGATATTACATCGATGAAATCAATACTTCAACTTGCTGTGATTTAACCTAAAATATATAAGAAAAGGCAGATTTTCTTCATTCGATATTATATAGATGCCTGAAATACTTGAACTTGCTGTAATTTAACCTAAAATATATAAGAAAAGGCAGATTTTATTCATTCGATATTATATCGATGCCCGCAATACTTCAACTTGCTGCAAGTTAACTTTAAATATGTAAGAAAAGGCAGATTTTTTTCATTCGATATTACATCGATGAAATCAATTCTTCCACTTGCTGTAATTTAACCTAAAATATATAAGAAAAGGCAGATTTTCTTCATTCGATATTATATCGATGCCCACAATACTTCAACTTGCTGCAATTTTAACTACAATATGTAAGAAAAGGCAGATTTATTTCATGAATAGTACATAAGCCCAAAACATGTGATACTCTAAATGTTAATATGTTAATATTTTTAAAAGTTGTAAAGTTGCAGTTGTAAAAATCTATATTATCTTTCAAAAAAATAGAATTTAGGGGACGACCAGTTGATTTTCAGGGGTGGGGATTGGTTGATTTTCTAAAAATAAATAATTTAATCTAGGTCCCAGCTGGGACTAATATTAGTCCCAAGTCCCAGAGAAAAAGAATTAAATATTTTAATCCTACTTGTAGTGGAAATAAATAATTTATTTGTTCGAAATTTTCATGAAAATAAATATTTTTTCTAGGCAAAGAAAACAGGCAAATTATTTAAATGTGGACTTTTGAATGAAAGTAGTAAACGCACGTTACACGATACACGCAATGAACGGAGAACGATGAGCACTAATTAATTTGGGAATGTTGAACGTTGTCATTGCTGTTAATTTAAAGTAGTCAGGGCTCAATGACAGATCAGAGCAGTCAGGATTCTTTAACAGGTCAAAGCAGTCAGGATTCTATGACCAGAACAGGTCAGAGCAGTCAGAGCTCTAGAACAGTTCTAAAGTTAACTTAGAGTAGCTTTTATGACTGCTCTATGACTGGTCCAAGTTAACTTGTCTCATGTTCATTTACTCTATATCCTTTCGTAAAATATTGAAAACGGTCCTAAGTTAACTTAGACGAGCTTTTATGACTGGTTCAAGTTAACTGGGCGAGAGGTTATGTCTGCATCCTACTGCACAAAGCACAGAAACTGAAATTACAACATTTAAAATAAAGGCACTCACAGTGTGAACTCCAGTGAAACTGAGAGTGACATCAGGTGCTCCGGAAGTGTTAGCATGTCCTGCTCTGTTAATGAGGAAAGTATTCCTTCTTGAGCTCATTCAAGCCAAGCCAAGCATTTTTGGAAGATTTGATAAGGCCATGGGTAAAAATTGCGATTAACTCAAAATTGTCAAATGAACAATTGTACATCGTAGAAACACATTTCATTTCTTAACGTCTTAAAAGCAAGTAGAACGTAAAAGAGTTCAAATAACAAAATAAAGGAGTTAGTATAAATTTTGTTTCTGCATATGGCCATTTACACAACTCATGTCCCTTCAGTGCAGATCAAATCAAAATATTTGGAAGACCATTAATCAAAAATTTTTAAAATCTGATAGAGTATAAATAACCATAAAGTTCCAAATGGAAAGCCAAAAATCTACAAAGGACAGAGCTATACAGAAGGGAGAAAAACAAAATATATAGAGAAACAATATCAAATGAACTTACAACACTTCAATGTCCGATGGATTGGAAAACTTTGGAATACTAATCAAGGACCGACTGCTACAAGTAACTGTATTGCGTCCATCTTTTTGTGTATAACTACATTGTTCTTGTCCTGAATTCACAGGTAATAATTGACTCAGAAGCACTAAGACGACTTGTAAAGATTTCATTTTTCTTCCCATAAAAACATTCAAGCTAGAGAATTTTCAGTACAAAATCTGTAATTAGAACAAATGTAGACATTAATTTAAAGGTACTTTTAATTCAAGTTGAATATAGAATGTTTAAGGGATAAAAATCAAAACAACAAAATGCCGAAACTATGGTTAATTTCAGCTGCATATATCTAAGGGATATGGAGTAAATGCAGATGAGACAGTCTCTACAAATACATGGTAATTCTAAGCAATAAAACAACGCTTTTTTGTTCTTTATCTTGACCGTGAGGCCTTCAACAATGAGCTTTACTCATACCTCATAGCAAGTTCAAGACAGCCCCTAGCACCGGTTTGCTAATAGTCGAACAACGCTACATGCATGCTTTTTTACCTTTTGATCCATGGATGCGTGATCGTCAACAAACATAAATTCAACTGGCAAAGTGTTCTTACAATTGTTGACATCCATGACAAAAAGACAATAGAAGACGATCATAACATTTAAAGAACCACAGGGAAGTCATTGATCCAATTGTAAGAAAATTTTGGATAATAAAATCATGAGACGTGGGCACAATAAACAGGTTGTCAGAATAACAATTTTAAATTACAAAAAATAAAAAAGCCAAAATATGAAAGTATGATAGCGCATCCATATGAAAAATTCTCTCAAAAAAAAAATAACACCATAATTGAAATATATATAGAAAAAAGAAGGGAAATGGGGAATGTGTCAAAGAGACAACGACCCAAAGGGGAGTTATAACAACCCAAAGCCACCATAAGATCTTCAATGAACGGTGAGGAAACCCCACACCCAACGGCAGGTCGGAGTCGGCCCCTCAATAAAAAATAATCAAGTTCAGCGAAATAAAAATCTTTTGTCATAGTCGCCATGTGACCCCGAAAATTTACGATTAAATTGCAGGATTATAACGTGAAATGTTTTTGTTTAAACGTCACCTATTTTCGCTAAAATGTAACATTCGGAAGTTTCAAAATGAAACGAAATACTACAAACCCTTTTTCAACTCTTATGTAATTTCAGTTCAGATTGAAATCAAATATTTTAGAGACTAAAGAACATAAACTTATGACATAAAAATACTGTCATTGCAGTAAAAATGAGTTCTGTTCATTGCCATTTTGACATTATACGTCTTTTCTGTGAAAACGAAGAAGGTGATATTGACCAAATAACCTTGAAGAAATCAATATAAAACCAATATATGGAAGTATATTTCTATACCGATAAATTATACTTAACCTTTATATTTGTCCTATTTGGCCTTGTTAACACTGCCACTCCATATAACAGTATATGGACCGGCAGTCCGGTCCAAATAATATATTGTGATGTCACAATTATTCAACTCGTTTGGGATGAGCCATATTAGATTTTTGTGTTAAAGTTTGGACTTTATGTAGTAAGAAAAATAAGATGTGTTGCCTTTAAAAACAAAATTTGTTGCATTTTGATTCAATTGTCACATAATTATTTATTTCATTCAATTTTAAGATCATTTTTTTACTTCGAGACTTTAGTTGGAGTGAAATAATAGAAGGAAAAAAGGGGTGCAATTGGTATGTATATTTCTCGAGTCAAAGTATAATATATCAAATAGTTCATGGAAATTCTAGCAAATTGGCAGGTTATGGACCGGATGGTCACTCCGAAATTACTTTATGGACCTCAACTTCGCTTTGGTCCATATATTATTTTAGGGGTGACCACCTGGTCTCCCTTTTCCGTGAATATTTTTCATCGTGTAAACTGCTCTTAACATACGGTGAAATATCAACTCAGTCATGTCAACATTTATAGCTGAAATGTGAATATCCAATATATTTTACGATACCTTTTAGATATCAAGTTTAAGAAAAACCTGTGTTAGTTATTCCATATGAAAGCTAAGAAGTAACATGTTGTCACAATTTCCTTATTTTTTGTAACTCGATTAAGTGCCTGATTGGCATTAATAACAAATTGACTGCAAAAAGATGCACATTTACGCCAATCAGGCACATCTATAGATATTAAATACGATAAAATTTTAAAAAATATTCTAGGAACACATTCAGGGGCCAAATAAAACATGATTGTGGCGTTAACGTTGTTCGACGATTAGAAATGAATTTCGCCCAAACCGGTGCGAGAGGCCGTTATTAACTTATTATGTGGTATGAGCAAAGCTTATTGTTGAAGACCTAATGATTTCAAGATGAAGAACAACAATAAAAGCGTTGTTTCATTGCTTGGTTCTGCCATGTATATATTTGTAGAGACTTTGTCTCCTGTGCATTTACGCCATATTCTTTCATTGTTTATAAAGGTTAATGTCTTAACATAAGAAAATCTGTCTGAGATAATTATTTGACTCGATCTATCTTAAGATGTTTTTCAAGATACTTTCAAGGATTTTAACCACTAGCAGAGTGACCGACAATGTTGTAAAACATACTAATATGTGGGTTCTGATAAGCATAGAGCCCTGTAATGACGTCACAACAACCGCAAGAAATTATGGACAAGTACATAATGACAAAAAATAACAGGCATTATCTGTATGAATTTTATTGCAATATTAGCTGTATTTTTTTTTTTTTTTTTTTTTTTGCGTTTTTGTTAGTTTCGTCTTCGACGTACACGTTTTTCTGTCTGTATGTGATAGTTATATTGCCATTTATTTTGGATTTATTATTTGACTGTTGCTTTAGTATTCATTTGGAAATGTTTTCAAGACATAATTTGCAAAATTTAAGCACGTTCAAGTTCAAGTCAAATCAAATCAAAAAGAAAGGATTATTTAAGAAAATGTAATGTCGTACAACGATCTCTGGTCAAATGTTTCCGATACATGCGTACAAAAATTGCTCATAGTGAGAGATATTAACCCCGAATTTCATAGGAATTGTGCAAATGGTGATACAAGCACCAAACTTTGCACAAAGGTCTCCAGGGGAATAATACACACTTTTGAAATGCTGGCCACGAAAAAAAAACATTTTTTTCAAAATGGCCACCTCATTTTCAATATGGCTGACTTTTCAATTTGAAAAAAAACAGAATTTGACAGGTAGTTTATTTTTAGTATGTACATGCGTTCTTTGGGCTTCCAGTATTTGATTTGATTGGTAAATATTGTTTTCCTTCTTCATCAAACCAATATGTAGTACCATTCGAATAAACTTTTTCAGCGCATGCGCGAAATTCAAGAGAAAATTAGCGGGTTTAATAATTCTATTTTAAATAAAAAGTTTTTGATTCACTTTAAATACTTTAAAAACATGTTTAAATAGACATATGATGCAACACATGAAAAGAGTTTGAATTTAGTTAAAACGTATGCGCATGCGCAATTACTATTGAAGCGATTTACCTGCACTACCAGTACACACTGGTGTTAATCGTTGCCTTATAGGCATGGGGTTCATTGTCAACTCAAATTAAGAGTCTCCCAAATACTTTATGGTTTGTCCCCTTTGTTTTTACACCGTAAACTCGTACCTGATTGATTGATTGAATATTGTTAACNTCTACTGAGCAATATTTCAGCTATATCAAGACGACAACAAGTTTGTTAATAAATAATCACTTTGGGGTATGGAAAGGGTCATGGGACGGGAAATTCTGACTGTCACTGGAAAGGTGAAATCAAAGGGGCGAGGAATTTAGCTTTGTAGCCGATCACCTACGGACCACTCAAAAAAGAACTTGTTACAAGTGTTCTTTAACGTACAGGAATCATGGCATTACTTCCGACACGTGGACCTGAGTTTACATCCCATCCGAAAGATGGGTTGTGTATTTATTCATCCCGCACAACCACGGACTGGGTCCTATTTCTGTATCCCGGGGTTCCCTCGGGGTCAGCCCCGTTTAGGAGGAGTCATACCCCGCAAGCCGGAGATACTAGGTTCTATTTCTATACCCCGGGGTTCCCTCGGGGCCAATTCGTACCTGAATTGATAGGATGTGCCAACACGGGAAAGCCGAACCAAGGGGAAATGGCATAACCCCCGGATGGTGTACAGATTGCACGGGAGTTAAATGGTAATGGATGAACGATCGGGCTGAGTGTAGGAACAACATCATCGAACTCAGTCGAATCCCATACAATAAACTAAAGTTTTAGGTGGTAAAAATATAATCCCCCGGCCTATAAACAGTTTGCAACCATTACTGTTCTGGAAGACAAAATTTGTTTAAATCTGTTTGTTACTCTAAATTGCTTATTGACGTTTGTGTTTAGTCACATGGCGAAAAGTATTCGCTTGTCATCTGTCTCAACAAATAGTTGGGAAACTGATTGGTTAAAATATTGCTTGTGTCAGGAAGATACAAGTGAAGTTTTGATGTCGACTGTTGATTGTTACAAAATGATGGCTCAAAATGTTCCAAAATTCAATGAACTGAATAGTTTGCCAATACCTCTGGACATTAGAAGGTTAGATGACGGAAATGGCATCAAGAAAATACTGGAAAATCATTCAGCAAAGTATCATCCAAGATGCCGTATAAAATTTAACAACGCGAAATTAAATTCACCCGTCGCCAAAGCGATAAGCCATCAGAGGAAAATAATTTCAAGTGTTTTATGCGAGAATGAGGCACCGTTATTGTCTTTGAAAGAGGCAATGACTATGAAGCTCAATTAAAGATTAAACGAAACGCTGCAAGACAAAAAAATACTAGCTAAGTGCAGGTGATGATATAGCTCAGAATATGAAATACCACCCTGCTTGTCTTGCACGTCTTCACAACAAGGAGAGGGCTTTAAAGAAGAAAAAAAGAAGGACAATTATGTGAGGAGGAATTAGAAAAGATAACAGACGTACAAAACATTACATTAGCTGAGCTAGTAAATAACATTTATGAGACTGCACGTTGTACTAAATAAAGAAGGCAATGCTTTCAGTTTGCAGATCTTGCCGCTATGTTTGAGAAAGGAGTACTTCAACTGAGTTAGAAGTCGAAGTCATTTCATAGAACAAGGCTTAAAGAAAAGTTATTGGCTAAAATCCAAGACCTACAAGCTCACACAAAAGGTAGAGATGTTCTCCTACTTTTCGAGAAAGATGTTGGCCCAGCTGTAGCATTGGCTTGTAGTTACGATATGATTCCTCTAATATGGCAAGCTAGAACAGCAGAATTTGTCAGGACCCATATGAAGGAACCCAAATTTAGATTTAAGGGATCATTTTCCAGTGAAGATGTACATACAAGCGTACCTCAATGTTTCCTTGAACTGGTCAGAATGATTGAGCACGGCCCTGATATACAATCACAATTGGACAATAATCTTTGCAATTCAGATAATGCAATTGCCCAGCTCATGATAAACAATTCTCATGCAAAGGCACCAAAGAACACAGAACAGCAGAGGCATTCATTGGAACGAGAGACACCCCTTTGTATTTATATCGGACTTTTGATTTATGCTCGGACAAGGAAAAGACAGCTAATTGATATTTTATTCCACCACGGTTTATGCATTTCTTATCATCGTGTGTTGGAAATATCAACTCGACTTGGACAGGCTACTGTTTAACGTTTTTTATCTCAAGGTTTAGTATGTCCGTCAATCTTACGTAAAGCTTTATTTACGACAGGTGCTTTTGATAACATAGATCACAACCCAAGTTCAACGACAGCAAAATCGCACTTTCATGGCACGGAAATCTATATTTTTCAACACCCGTCAACAAACGACTGCGGAGAAAATCGTGGAAATGTAGGTTTTGGAAGTAGAACAAATTCCAAACAGATACTTTCCCTCCCAGACAATTACTCGGGTGTATTTTGCATCTTTGAAGACAAAACCATTGCCACCTGATAATCCTGCAATGACACTGAAGTAACCTGATGATGACTATCTTGTGGAAAGCTTGAAAGATGAGTACTAGTGGCTAAATTTTGTTCATCTTACTGCTGATGATCTGGATATAGAAAAAAAAATCGTGGTCATCTTTCCACTCATCCAATAAGAGTGGCCCTTCAGTAGTGGTAAGCGTAACATCTATGTTGCCTTTATTCTATGAAACAGCACATTCAGTAGCAATGATTAAACACTCAATTGATAAAGTGAAAGAGATAACAAACTTCCTTAATCCTGGACAAACACCGGTAATTACCGCAGGCCAACCATTTTTTGTCATCGCTAAACAAATTCAATGAAATGGCCAAAATATTATGGAGAGGATAAATTTGTTGTAATGTTTGGAGGTCTGCATATAGAAATGTCTTATCTGAGAATTCTTGGATATATTCTCCGCGACAGTGGATGGACAGATGCACTCACCGAAGCTGACATAACAACATCAGGAACTGCAGATTCCTTGTTTTTTTGTTTGTTTGTTTTTGTTTTTTTTTTTTGGAATATACCAAGAAACTCGTCATGTTCACCGAGTAACTGCCTGTGCTCTATTTGAGATGCTGTCGTCAGCATACGGAAAATCTAATGAGGGAAATAAGTGATGAGTCTGTTACATTCGCAGATCGCATTAACTGGTGTAAAGACAGATAATTTTCTTGTCCCAAATCCAGTCTTTGGCATTTGGTTTTGAATTTAGAACTTCTTGTTTTTTGTTGCATACGGTCTTTTAGAGAAGCTGATTTTGAACTTTACAAACGATCTATGTCCAGCATTATTCCATTCTTTTTTGGACTTGATCGTGTAAATTATGCTCGATGGCTACCAATTCATGTGCGAGATATGGCTTCACTTCAAGATAACCATTCTACTATCGCTCGAGAATTCGAAAAGGGCAATTTCACTGTTCGTTAAACCAGCAAAGCATTTTCAAATTTAGCTATAGATCATGCACACGAACAAAACAATGCTTTGATAAAGGGTGATGCAGGTGCTATAGGGTTAACCGAAGATCCCTCAGCTTTAAGGCGTTGGATGGTGGCTGGACCAGAAATAAGCAGACTGATAGCAGAATTTGAAGATATTGGCACTTTTGAGAACTCTTTGGCAGATGATAAGCATCATGCGGACACCTTCATATCACAGAAAATATTCTTTGGAGAGGTACTTAGACTCGTCAAAACTGTAAATAATTTCGGTAATCCATTTTTGAAGGAATCAACAGACCTTTACAAGCTTGACTCAAAAGATGTCGTCAATTCAAGGATTGCTTGATAACTTGAAAGAAATTGGACTCAAGTAGTACAATCTTTAGAGAATCACTACAGCGGAAAAGCCTGACTTCTATGATCCAAATAAAAAGAACAATTTTCCTTTGTTCAGCAGAACATCAAAACGGAATACTGGGTCGTAAAAGGGAAGCTTGAAAATATGAAAAAATGACTGCAATCTGTTTTCCAGACTCTTCATTTCCTGCCAGAGTAGACAGTGTGATATGGAAGAATTTTTCAGTCATGGAAACCAGAACACTCCGCCGTCTCTATCACATGATGGAAATCTCTAAACATGTGTTAAATCTCAGTTGATGGATATTTTAGAATCAGAGGTTAACTTTCCAAATAGTGATCCAGTATCCGATGCTTTGATTATAGATGGTGCAGCTATGCTGAACTCAAAACAACTACGGGAATCAAAGACCTTCAATGACTATGCTCACGAAGTCATTCTACCATACATCAATTCATGTTTAAATAACTACCAAAGAAAAGACTAGTATTTGATGTTTACCAAGAAGGTAGTCTATTAGCGGATACAAGAGAAAAAAGGGGTCCTGGAGTAAGGCGTAAAGTTGTGGGTACTAGTTAAACTCCGAATGTATGGAGTAGCTTTCTCAGGGATAATGATAACAAGACTGAGCTATTTTTTTTAAGTGAACTTATCGTCACAATTGATACAAACAGGCAGTTGTTTGTTACAAAGGGTCAAGATGTCCTGTCTAACAATCTCGTCGATACCAGCCAGTTGTCTCCATGTAATCATGAAGAAGCTGACACTCGAATGTTCGTTCATATCAAACATGCTGTGATAAATGGCTGCAATGAACTACAAATGTAGCTATGTACAGTTCCGACACAGAGGTAGTTGTTTTAGGAATCTCTGTATTTCAAGATCTAGCCCTCGAGAAACTGTGGATAGATTTTGGTCGATATAAGGACTTCCGTTGGCTACCAATACATGATATCGCTAGAAGTTCCTGAAGCTGGGTTCTATTTTTTCACGCCTTTACTGGTTGCGATACTGTATCAGTGTTTCGAGGAGAGGCAAGAAATCAGCATGGCAATCTTGGGAAAATTTTCCAGATGTATCAGAAGTCTTTATATTCCTAGGCAGAATACCAGATTCGGTGACAGATGCTGATATTGAATTATTGGAAGTTTTTGTGTGTATTGTTTATGACCATGTAACCTCTACATTTGGCGTAAATGAGGCACGCTTTGAGTTATTTGCCGGGAAACAAAGGTCATTTGATGACATCCCTCCAACAAGAGATGCTCTTATCCAGCATACCAAGCGAGCAGCTTACCAAGGTGGACATTTTTGGGGCCAAGCTCTAACTTGCAACCAAGAGCTGCCTTATTCTATAGATATAGGAATTGGTTATGGACCAAGTTGCAGAGCATTCAAACCTAAATGGACATCACTACCTTCCGTTGCTGCATCTTGTCAAGAACTTTTGAAATATGGCTGCAAAAAATCTAATTGCACTGGAAACTGTAAATGCTACCGATCTGGTTTGCCTTGCACAGGTTTGTGCACGTGCAACTGTCAGTTGTGATGACATTTAGCTTACTTGCTGTGGAGTAATGCCAGTTACTTTGAAAAATTTGAGCAATTTCATTAAATGTGTCTTTAATTTATGGGGAAAAATTCCTATTTCTGGACATTGGGCGCCATTTTGAGACTGGAAGTTGTTTAAATGTTATGTTTTATAATATCTTGAAGTTTTTCAGACGTTCAGTGAAAGTTATTTGTGTCACATCATCATGTTTTTTTTAGTTTCAGAACCATACACGATGATAATAAGAACTCAAGCCACTTTGAAAGACGCCATTTTGAAAATTCGGTCAGCCATCTTGAAAAAAACTATTTTTGCTTTGACAAGCAGCTGTTTTTTGCAAAACATTTTTTTTCAGTCGTTGTGTAAAATTTTATACTTGTATCACCATTTGCACAATTTTTGTCATAACATCTCTCACTATTACACTGAAAACTTGTCACAATCCGATAAAATTACATTCATTGTGCAAATGAAAGCTGGCAGGTATAAGTGTGTACTATCGACCAAGTGCGAATCGATGGGATCATTATCAGAGTCTAAACAATAGATGCGATTCCGATAAAGGAATTATTATTGCTGTAATAAAATCAATCATGTTTACGACATTAATAATGACTTTTTCAATAAACGCATATATTGTTTTGACTATTATAATGATCTCGTCGATTCGCAGTTTGTCGAAAGTGAGTGTGCATCGTTGCTGAAAAATATAACATTGCAATCCATCAAGGTTTTATCATTGTTGCCAGAATTGGTTTATTGTTTGAAATCACCTTGATCGATGTAAGAAAAATGTTCATGTTGACAATTTAAAGTATTTCGGTCATGTCCGATATCAGTGTCGAATAGTAATTAGCTTCCATGAATTTTCAAATTTTTGTACGTTTGTGTCGGGGACATTTACAGGGCCGGTCCTCTATCAGTCTTTAAACCGGGAATCTGTCCTGTATAAGTATCTGTTGCCGAGACTCTCAAACTGGGATTCTCAAAGGTCATTTCACACTGTATTTCAAGTCACTTAGTAAAAGATGTACTTACAAATGCATTAGGTTGATTTTGAGGTTTCAGAGCACTTAGTAGGCACTTATGTATGTCTTGATAATCACTTCTAACAAACTACTCAACAGAATAAAGCCAAACGAACAAATGTTCTGAACTTTTGTCTTTTGCCTTCTATTTGTGCTTTTCTTGATGTGAATAGTGGCACGTGATTGACATTTTCGGCCATTTCAGGTGTAAGCTTTCATATTTTGTTTTTTAACGAGTAAAATATCTGGTAGAACTGCGTTAACAGTTATAAATACGTACAGATATTAAATCAAACATAAATTTATAAACTGTAATTCATAACCAAGAGGCTCGCATGAACCTGTATTGCTCACCTGGCGGCTACTGATTTAATAAAATCTTCCCACAAGGTTGGATGATTAATCTGAAGTGACAGCAATTATAATTTTATAATTGGTAGTAAATCAATCATATGGTAGATAACTTTCATGATAATATCAATTTGATATATGAAACGGTTTTCAAGAATTAAAAATTTACAAGATTTTACAATAGGGTCCAAAATCGAACTGCGATCTGTAGTAGGGTCATCCTTAATATACGATCGGTACTAAAATCGTACATTTGTTTAATGACAATCATTTCACCTTGCTTTGTTAATATAAACCTTTTCTGTATATTGATATTTCAATAAATCATGGAAAGTTAAACACTAAGGTTTATGATAAAAGAAATGATTTTCAAAGCTTCATTCTTTCTACAAAACATGTTTAGCATCATCAGTGACCGATTGGCATTCCCTGGAATATAAATTAACAGCAATCGTTTTAGATATATCAAACCATAGACTTTTCTAACCTGTCCGCGAATCAGCCAACGAACCTGATAACCGGACATTTCTCAAAATTCAATTCGCCAATAAAGGCTTGGACGCCATAAATCTCGCTAACATTCTACATAGCAAAACAGTAACATCAAACATTCCACCTTACTTCAAAGATCAATCTGTTCCACTTATTTCGTATTCCTACACTAAACCCATTGCAGATTCCATTTTCAATTACAAACGGGTATTGCGTGATTTCTAAATTGACGACTTCAAAGCCAAACCACCTGACTGCGCTTGCTCCACTTCCCCCTTCAATTACAGTCCGGCTGGACACGTGATAACCGGTGACCTAAATATTATAGACAATATCAAACTAGGAGAGGTTTTTTTCAAAAGGCCCCAAATTCCGTGAACCCCAGCATATCAACTGGAAGTACAACTTCAAAATTTTGATGGATGCAGTTGAGGACTATGCAAGGAAGTGGGCAAAGAAAGAGAAAGAAGATGTCGAGACGCTGTCCGAATGGATCAGGTCCATTAAGTCGTTAATTGTGAATCGTATTCGGCGTTTGAAAACATCAATGAAATCCAGAAATCCCAGTATATTTGAAGATCCCCTACATCTACTGGGTCCCTAAACTTCATAAGAACCTATACAAACAGAGATTTATTGCGGGGTCTTTCAGATGCACCACTAAGCCACTTTCTAAGCTCCTTACTACTTTATTGACCGCAGTCAGAGATGGCCTGAAAAGTTACTGTGATAAAGTCTACTCCACGAGCGGTGTCAATCAGATGTGGATTCTAAAAAATTCTAAAGATCTTCTCGAACAGCTATCCTCTAGCAGTCTTACCCATTGCCACAGCATACAATCCATTGATCTTTCTACCACCCTGCCACACAATAAATTGAAAACAGTAATTTCGGATCTGATACATCAATGTTTCTGCACGAGAAACGGAGAACGCAGATACACTTCTTTAGTAGTAGGGAAAGACAAAACATATTTTGTAAAGAACCACACTTAGTCAAACAAGAAGTACACTGAGAATGACGTAATCAAGATGTTGGAATTTTTAATAGATAATATTTTTGTTGAATTTGGAGGCCGTGTTTTTCAACAGACAATCGGGATTCCCATGGGAACTAACTGCGCGCCACTTTTAGCTGATCTCTTCCTTTTTTCGTATGAGGCGAAGTTTTTACGAGGGCTTACACAGAAAAAGCAAAAACATTTAGCCCAGTCCTTTAATTTCAGCTTCCGCTACATAGACGATGTACTTTCTCTTAATAATCCAAAATTCAAGGAATATTTACACTAGATCTATTCCAATGAGCTTGAAATTAAAGAGACACTTCAGCTTCGTATTTAGATCTTTTAATTTACATTGACGAAAATGGACGTTTGAAATCTAAGCTGTATGACAAACGTGATGATTTTAACTTCCCAATTGTGAACTTTCCCTTTCTGAGCAGCAATATGACTACCTCTCCAGCCTATGGAGTGTACATTTCACAGTTGATTCGTTACTGTCGGGCATGCAGTTTATACAGTGACTTTTTAGTTAGAGCAAAAACACT
>MJUU01013325.1:0-14307 GCA_002080025.1 Modiolus philippinarum | reverse complement strand
TCCGGAGCACCTGATGTCACTCCCGGTTTTCATGGGAGTTCACACTGTCAGTACTTTAGTTTTTCGTGTTGTCTTGTATAGCATACTGTATAATTTTAGTTTTGTCTTCGCGAGTGATGTTTGTACTACCGATTTGTTCTTGTGATTGTTTCAATACTATAGAGATTTGTAAACGCTTTTCAAAATTTTACCTTGGTGCTGTTTGGGGGGTTAGAGAAGTAACATGTGCCATGGATTTTAATTGGTTTTGTCTAAGGGTTAGAAAATGGCATTAACCAATCCGCCTTCATTCAGATCTTTCAAGACAATATATGCCTCACTGATAGTGTGACGGGTGTCGTTAGCGGGACAGGACATGCTTACCCTTCCGGAGCACCTGATGTCACTCCCGGTTTTCATAGGAGTTCACACTATGAATGCCTTAGTTCTTAATGTTATCTTTTTATTTCCGTAGCTGTCTCACGTCTTTGTTTTGTCTTTGTTTTTATCTGTTACCGTTTTTGCCATGTCTTTGGACTTCGATTTTTGTAGTCATTGCTTCCCTTGTTCCTTCGGTATTCTACTGCCGTTGTTTCCCCTTTCCTATAGTCAATTTTCCCCATCTCGACGGCGATGTTCCGTTAGCCCCTTCTTACGGGGTCTACATTTCACAACTTGTTCGATATGAACGAGTATGTAGTGATGTTTCTGAGTTCAACAACCGAAGTCTTTGTCTCACTCAAAAACGTCTGCATCAAGGGTTTAGATATCATAAACTGATAAAAACATTCTCTAAATTTTATTAAAGATATATTGACTTATTTAGAAAATTTGGTTCTACATGCAGGGCTCTTATACATCAGGGCATTTCACATCCAAACTTCTATGGCAATATCATTTACAAAGCACATAAATTCAAAAATTGTCCTTCCAAACTTATTAATCCGTTGAACAAACTTATTCATAAAGGATGTTAATACAGCATTGTTGTTAAATCTTTACTTCTGGTTTTTGTTGGCAAAATATTGATCATCTCCTTAATGCTTTACACCATAGTTAAATTTAAACAATTTTTCATATTGGCAGTATTTGGCATTGCACAATATCATGTTCTTCTTTCATAATTGATGATGTTGTTATACCAGATCTATTTAGAAGTATTTCAATTGAAGTTTCATATGTAAGAAGGCTTGATATCATAGTCAACGGAAATTATGTCCTTAGCTAGCTGTAAGTAACTGCTAGCATTTGTCCGGACACTACCTGTGTGTATTGTTTTCATGTTTTATGTACTTCATTGTAAGGGTACTCGTCTTGATAAGTTACACTTTTTTTCTAGTTTGATTTTTACTGGGAGTCTTTTTGTATATTTATTTTTTAGCCATTCACCACACATAGGGGGGGGGGGTTGGATCCAAGAAAACGAGTTTAACCCCACCGCAATTTTTGCGCCTGTCCAAAGTCAGGAATATGTTGGTCATTTGCTTGTCCTTGTCTACTTATAAAATTTTAGTTTCTTGATTTTGGATGTGTTTTGCTTCCATTGATTTATTCAATTTTTTACCTTTTGGGGCCATTTAGGGCTTGCTATGTAGTGTGAGGTTCCTCGTTGTGTTGGAGACCGTACGGTGACCCCTAGATGCTTTGCTTTGGGTCGTTTTAACCTGAATATGGGATGTTGCCTCCTTGACATTTACCCCATTTCCTTTCTTTTTCATACTGAAAGTTAAGCAATTTGCAACATTTTCCTAAAGGGTCCTATTTTAAACTATATTGTGTAGTGGCGATAATCTTTTACTTATGATAGGTACTAAAACCATACAGCTCATTAAAATTATTGCAGTTTGAGTTAACATATGTGTTATGGTCTCATGTTCATTTACTCCATATCCTTTCGTAAACTATTTGTTTAAAGACCATCATGTTAACATGCATATTTGATATGAACTTGAAACAATACCCAAGGAACACAGGAAGTGATAATTACAAAAATCAAAGTCCAGAAACATAGCAAAAACAAGAACGCAGAAAAACAAAGACGCGGCACAAAGCAAGGACATGACCACATTCAGAACTACATTTAAGGCAATAATAGTCTGAACTACCATGAAAAACTGGAGTGACATCAGATGCTCCGGAAGAGTAAGCATGTCCTGCCACGCTAACGACACCCGTCACATTGTCAGTGAGTCGTATGTTGTTTTGAAAGATTTGTTTGGTTAATGTCATTTTCTAACCCTTCAACAAAACTCACATGTTACTTTTCCAACAACTGACAAATGGACAAGACACAAGCTTTAAAAACTTAAAAAGTCTTCTCCTGTATGTACAAATACATGTAATACATAAACAGAAAGATAAGAGAGAAAATGTGCTAATTCTTGTATTAAAAATTAACAAGCCTTCGTAAGAATTTGCTTAATTCGCAAAGGAAGACGGGATTTAGCCTTCTTTTATTCACTATACCTGTAAGCATGTATATGTAATTCAATGCAATTAATACGTAATTGCAATGAAACACCTTTACAAATTACAATTACAGATACATTGTAATTCAAATTTTTGTCAATTACACATAACTTCCAATTCCTAGTATTCAGTATTTCGATGCTAGCCCGAAATCAGATTTTTTGTAAAAGCTTGCATTAAACTTTGCTTAAAAATATGGAATATCTCCATCTTGCAACGGCATTGTAATTAGTTATTTTTGGCTTTCAATTTAGATCTTTTTGGTTATTTGTGCTTTTTCGGATTTTACAAATTTTGCTTTTTGGTCTTCCAAATATTTACTTTGATTTGCATTTAAGAGATATGTTGTTGAAATGGCTATATGCATAAACTAAGTTTATAGTAGCTTCGGTATTTAGTTATTTTTATCAAATTTTGTAATAAATTGCAATCAATTACCATAACACTTCATAATTAAGCTTGCTCTGTTATAGATACGGATTTTTCAAAGTTTGTTAAATTTGTTTCTGAGTCCATTACACGTGAATTTCGTATTTGTGAAGTATATCTTTTTAGTCGACCGTCAACCAGAACAAGCTAACCCTTCTGGAGCACCTGATGTCACTCTGTTTTTTCAAAGTTCACACTGTTAGTGCTTAAGTTAAAATCAGTGTTGTATTTGTAGTGTTTGTGTGTTTTGTGGGTGTGCACAGTTATAAGACATGATTGAGTTCGCAAAGCAAAATTTCCCTGTGTATTTCAAGTAAAAATGGTCACTGTTCAAAGCATTCAATAGAAATCATTTCTTGTCCAATTTGTATATTTTTATACTGCTGAAAAGAACTTGACCAACAGCTTCTAAGTGTAACTTGTAAATAATTTTATACTCTGTAGTTTCCATTTTGAAACGATTTAAACATGTCTACAAATTTACGGCGTCAAGATTTCCTATATATTATGTAATAAAATGTGACGCTAAAAAATTCAATCTGTATTTAAATAATCACAATAAGAAAACAACTGAACATAAAATTATTTCTAAGTTACGGAGAGAAGCTGTTAGTTGAGCCCTCTGTGGCAGTATGAAAAATTATAAATTCGGACAACAAATAAAATCTACAGAAGTTTTTAAAGAGTGACCTACACGGAAATTTGCTTTGCGAACTCACTCATGTCATATAACCGTAGTGTCTTTGATCTTCCGTCTTCTGGTATTCTTGCTTTTGCCTTGTCTCTTGACTTTGATTTATGGAATCCTGTTGCTTTGTTCTTTCCATATTCTACTGCCGTTGTCTTAATCGTGTAATTCAACATTCTGAGAATGCAAAAGACAGATTTCTAGTCCAAAGATATTTTTTAATTTGCCCGCATAATTTCCATTAATTTCCACGTCACATTTTGATAGTCCATGTAAATATCAATCGATTACAACTATAACGTCAAAGTATTAACCAAAGTATTACATGTATAATCTCCAACCGTAATTGTTGATCTCGGTTTGTCATTCTTATATTTCTATTCTCCCCGGCAAATTATTTATCTCTATGAAATATATTAAAAATTGATAATATGCCAAGGAAATTGATACTTTCATATCTCTAGAGCTTTAAAATCATGAGAAATCTTAAATTTATCTGTCAGCTAAAAGTAAGTCAAAGAATTTTCAGGAAATTTTGAAATTCGTGACATGTGAAAATATCCAATAAAGCCCAATTAATATACAGTTTTACATATGTCCGAATTGGTTCATAGGTATGCAAATTTGCACTAGTAAGCAAATACTTGTGTGAATACAACTGCATACAATGTAAGTGTGTTAACTCAATAAAGAATGTAAAATTGTAAGTTCAAGAAGGAAGTGTGCATGTACAGCCCTATTCACATGCACTACATTTACACCATAGTGTGTAAAAGTATTTTTGCTTTATATATTTACATGATTTAATTCTGAGGTTCAATTTCTAATTTAAAAGCCAATTACAGGAAGTGAAATTGGGCAAAAACATGCAAAAAAAATAAAATTTTCATAACATTTTCTTAAATGTAGAATGATAAATATAATGTTGTATTATATCCAGTTTTATTTGTTCAGAGTCCAACTTCTGTAGTAATAATATTCACCACTGTTAACTGGTGGAGGTGAATTTTGATAATCCCATTACCAGCGAATCTGATGTCCATTCGCACCCAAAAAGGGTCACTAACTAATAATATCAAAATACATATAATTAATAAAATTACGTAAGTTGAATAAAGAAGAGAGAATTTTAATTGATTTATACAATTATGGTCTTTTGTAGAGGTCGATATGGGTTTAAATAGACCTAAATATTAATATTGACCGACGCCGGAGGCGGAGGTTAATATTAGAATTTTAGGTCTATTAAAACTCATATCAACCGATACAAAAGACCAATAATTGTTTTATTACAAAATTATCAGCTTACTAGGTAATTGTTAGTTTTTTAACGATTTTCTTTCAAGATAATATGTCTTGTAAAATTGTCAATGGTAGTTGTACTTTTATATTTACTTTTCAGTGTGCTTTCCGATCTTTCTATACAAAGATGCCTACATCAAGAAGCTTTCAGTAGGTTATTTTATGTTCATGGCATTTCTCATTGATTTTATATAACATGTAATGAAAATCATTTGATTCTGCAACATATGTAGACGCTTTTTTCAAAGTTTATATTTTTTCATGACATATAATCATGAGAACAAGAAATTGCGTTATTAAATTCTTTTTGAGAAAATATTAAATCCACAACACCCACCTTGTGTTACTCAGACTCAGTCTGATACCCTGTGTTGAATAAAGAAGCTCCAGAAATTGAGCTGAAAATTGAAGAACTACTAAAACGAAAACCTGTTTTTCATTGGCTATTTTAAATACATTCTCAAAATAGATTTCGAAAACGAAAGAGTCAATAACGTTTTTAAGCAGACCCAAGAAATGAAAACGAAAGCCAGTCAAAATCGTTTTTAAGCAGCCATGAGAAATGAAAATGAAAGTGAAATCGAAAGTGAGTCTATCCGATTTTTTATTGAATATCATGTGATAGGTTTTCATCCAATAAAATTAAACTATTATAATAATTATGTAATAAACAGGATAAACGACTTTGATTGGTTTAATTGAATTCTGAATACCAATTTCCGTTTCCATTTCTAATTGGATGAACATTAAATATCAAATAGCAATTTCCTTTTCTCTATCAATAGCGTTTTCAGTTTACACTAGAATTTTCGATATCGATCGGAAAGTAGGGTTTCCGTATAAAAACCTTAGTTTCCATTAAATTTTTAATCGGAAATACAAGCAATTTCGCGAAAACCATGTATGCCTACCGGAAACAGTAATTTTTGTGTGGTATACCTTGTATTTCACATGGAAACCCTAGTAATCGTGCGAAACACTAGGTATTAAATGAGTCACATAAAGTAAAATCAGGCAAACCCATAAGAGAAGAATGAATCTAATAAAAAGATCTGTGCACTGTAAGTGCCCAATTCCAAGGTTCAAAGAAGACACTTTTCTTCACTTCCACAAGCAGAAACAGTAACTTACACAATGTGCGATCAAATGAAGAATAAGTCCAAGTTCAAGTAATTAATAATATGTATGTACCTGTAATAAGAATTACAGGTCTCCTCACAATAATTTCTAGAATTTAGATTCAAAAGAAGAACTGTTGTCATATGTTATGTCGCTATGGTCGAGAATAGACCTAACCACAGATTAATACAAATTTGCAGACAAAGGCAGACAGATATTTTCTCGAAAGAGCGTAATTTCTAAGCGGTGATTTGCCTTTTTAGCTATTTCAATAATAGGTTGAATCGATGTTACATTTTTAAATAAACTTAAACCTTTAAGTCTTTTTGAATGTCTGATTGATTGTCAACTTCATGTATTTTAAAACCATTTAAAAGAAATAAATAGAAGAAAATATATAAATTTTCAGATTAATTAAAATCAACTGTAAAATCTTGTTGATGTGAATGGGTGCTTTATTCTGTATATATAGGAATAATAATCAAATAAAACAGCAAATACAATTCAATACCAAATATGTTTATATCATATTTTAAATTAATGCACTGTATAATGTCAATGCAGCATTGAAGGCCTCATGGTGACTTTAAGATAAAGAACAACAATAAAAGCTTTGTTCCATTGTTTGGTTTAATCAAGTATTTATAGAAACTTTGTCTCCAATGTTCGTTCATTGTTAATTTGAGTCTGAGTCCGTCTCTCCTGCAGTACATGTGTAGTCTGCAAAAGATTCCCCATGCGAGAGATGTACGCTCTCTATACATTTCAGATATGATGTACTAGTTCTTGAGAGAATATCGTAAATGGATAAACTTTCATACTTTCAATTTTACGCATTTTATTTTTTTTTTCAAATGTTATTCTGAATATTCTGTTTATAATGCCCACATCTCATTGTTTTATTATGCCAAGTTTTCTTGCAATAAGTGCCCTGTCATTGTTTATATTAATGATCGAATGGTGGGGTGTCGAAAATTACAATCACATGCCACAATATACCACCGAACTGCACAAACAAAAACAATAAAAAGACAAAAGACAAACGTAGACAACGATAGGAACCTGGGATAGCCGGACTTGTCACCTGTACTAGCAAGAGCTAGCGGCAGAGTTTAAGCGGTTTATGGTTACTCAAACCTCCCCTTTCTCTATCCCGTTTCACTATAGTATAATACACATACAAATTAAACCCGAAATACTTTATACAAAATATGTTGTGACTGTCTTCTATGGGTCTTTTTGTCAGGCAACAGATGACAGCAGTTGTAAGAGGATTTTGTCAGTTACTTTTGTGTTTGTTGACAACCTAGCATCCATGAATATAAGGGAATATTCATGAATGTGGCGTTGCTCAACAATTAGCAATGAATGAAGCACAAACCGGTGCTAAATGCCGTATTGAACTTACTGTGAGGTATGAACAAAGCTCATTGTTGAAGGCCTCGTGGTGACTTCAAGATAAATAACAACAATAAAAGCGTCGTTCCATTGTATGACTTAATCATGAATTTGTAGAAACGTAGTCTCATGTGCATTTACTCCATATCCTATCACTGTTAATAATAGCAGATAAAATGTTGAACCAATCTAAATTATATAACTTTTATTTGAAATGTGAAATAATAATCTATTTCCATTCAAAATGTTATCAAAAATCTTACAGTTTATGATACATTGAAAAGAGGTTATAGGAATTCTCTGTCAATTTGTTACATCACAGTAAAATAACAAAAAGATGTACAGATAAAGGCTTTGGAATTCCATTTGTCATTTTCTGTATTGCACACCATTCTATCTATTCAGACGTGCGGTTGAATAATTTTATTCACGTTTAGTTCAATACAAAGAAATTGCTGCTCCTAAGATTTGGGAAAAATAAGCCTAGTATTTCTAGAATATCTAGACAATGTCAAGTAGTGTAATTGGTCACTGTTTTTCATATCAGTATCTTCAACTGAGCAGGCTTTTTACGTGTATATGACAAATAAGCATGCATTTATCGTCAAGAATACGTAAAAATTCATGCTTTAATATCACAATCTCCTAGCTCTACTTTTTTTAACTTAAGCTCCACTTCTTGCTGACATTAAAATAAAAATCGGTTGAATGCAAACTCGCTTGAAAGGCTAATGTATGTAAAAGTCATCCGTAAGTATGATTAAGTGATAATTTTTATTTGAATGTCTAAAAGAAACAAATATTTCAATTCAACAAAAGCATATTTTAACAATAAACAAACAATGCTCGACTGGATGCAAGTCGGTGGTAAACCTTTATAAGTGCCCTCCTACTAAAACACGAGATTATCAATTGTGTAACATTATATTAATAAAATAATAATATTACAACTTTTTTTTGGTGTCTGTTGTACGTAAGTTTTACCGAGATCATAAAAAATGATAAACTATAATGGTGAAAGAAAGGATATCGAGTAAATGCACATGAGACAAAGTCTCTAAAATATATGGTAAAAACAAGCAAAGGAACAATGCTTTTATTGTTGTTCTTCATCTTTAAGTCACAATGAGGCCTTCCACAAATCAATGAGCTTTGCTCATAACTCATAGTAAGTTCAAGACGGCTCCTATTATCGGTTTGAGCGGAATTCTTTTCTTATTGTCGAACAATGCTACAACCATGTTTTTTCACGTCATGGATGCGGGGCTGTCAACAAACATAAATTAAACTGGCAAAGCGCTCTTACAATCATTGTCATCAGTTGTCCGATAAAAGCACCAGTGCCCTAAGCCAGTGGACGATCACAACACACAGAAAAACACAGGGAACTCGTCAAGTCGATTGTGAGAAAACGTTGCATTATATAATAGTGAGACGTGGTTCAATTTATTTCAAAATTGATAGTTTATATCGAAAACAACAGTACCGATAATATATATCATTATATATGTTGGTCAAAACTGTCGAGAATTTTTAATGAGTTTTTGAATGTCTTAAAAATCCATGTTATTAACATGAAAAAATATAGATAAATGCTTATTAATCGCTTGTTTTTGCAGTCAATACCATTACTCATTACTATCATTACTCGTTTTGTTTCTCACATGGTGCAAAAGTAACATGTCTGATATCAGTTAAAAAATTATTCATGCAATATTTGATTGGCTGGACAAAGTGATAAGCACATTGCACATGTAAGTTATATCGGTGTCCGTCTTGAATTAATAAGATAGTAATTAATTGGTGACAGATTTAAATCTATCAAAAGAAATGGTTTTTTGATTATCAAAAATAAAAATATATGTTGCGAGACAGCTTAATGTCATATAAATTGGACAAAATAATAATGTTTGTATAGCTGTCATGCATGGAGAACAACAAAATAAAAATACGAAATAAAACTAAAATCCAACAAATATATTTTTACCATGTATTTGTAAAGACTTTGTCTTGTGTGCATTTACTCCATATCCTTTCATTCACCAAGAAAGAAAAGGCCTATTTTTTTTTTTGTTAACTCCTTTTTCGAGGGTGAAAAAAGAAGAACAGGACATCACCGTGGACCGAGAGACGTGTCACTTATGTTGTCTTCAACTAAAACCCTGTAATAAACAACATCAAAGAGTATTGCTTGACGCCTTGACGGCAAATAGTATAAAGGGTTTGGCTGAACTTCTGGTACGAAATGCAATGCCAAACAGATGTTTGAAAGTAATTTACCTCGTGACAATGTTCTACAGTAAAATGAAAGAATAAAATTGGTCTCATGAGAAGCTTATATTATGTACAAGTCAACCATTCGCAAAAA
Organism: Modiolus philippinarum; assembly: GCA_002080025.1. Lineage (NCBI taxonomy): Eukaryota > Metazoa > Mollusca > Bivalvia > Mytilida > Modiolidae > Modiolus > Modiolus philippinarum. The sequence goes on along the minus strand of MJUU01013325.1, from coordinate 4,555 downwards.
TAACTGATAACTCTTTAAGTGAAAAAAATATTTCAATTCAATTCAACAAAAGCACTGCTGGTGGACCAGAGGTCCCCGACGGTATTCACTAGTCCAATAGTCAGAAATGAAAATTTACATAACGATTTATAGAAATTCACTGTTTTATCAGAATTCTAACCCATTAAAAATATTACGGCTTCATTCCATGTATGGCACCCATTGGATGTCCTGAGTACTGGATTTGGTTTCCTATTTCAATATTTTTGCTAATGAGTACTTCTTTTTTTACCTTTTTTTTGGATTATAGGTTTCCATATTATTTTTATGCTGCTGATGAGAGGTTACTCCGTGAAACACGTGTAAAGCATAAAGAAACTTACTGTTTATTATGCTTTTGGTATTTTTGTATTTTAACAATATGCTTTTGTTGCAAAATATTAAAATATTTCTTGAACGATTTTCAACAAACCTATCGAAATGTCCTTAATTACAGAATCAAAATGCAATCTCAGGAACAAAGAAAGAAATAGTTTTTGTAAATATCTTGGCAAATTAATAATAAATGCCATTGTGAGTGTTTTATAACTTGAACATCGACAATTCTTAAAGTTAAAGTTTATTAAAAATAAATAAAAAGTGACATTTAAACATTGTAATACCTGTGACATGCTGTTGACAGATTCAACCTTTACCAGCAATTTGACTGGTAAAACTTACACTGCCAGAACATATGGTGATTTGAATTGCGCATCGCGAAACCTAGTTTATGGTATAGAGTGTACTCTGTGTGNCTGTGTGTATATATATATATATATATATATATATATATATTGGAGAAACCAAGGATAGATTGAATAAAAGAATGTGTGGACATCGATACGAAGTCAAAGACAACACGACTCGTCATGTCTACACACACTTCAATCAACCAGACCACTCCATCGTCAACATGAAGGTAAAATCTTTGAGAAAATGTATCACCACATACACAATCCAACTTTAAGTACACCATACCGTTTACAACGAGAAGAAAACTGGATTAGAGATCTTGGAACCGCAATACCCTTTGGTTGCAATGATAATACAAAAAGTATAGGTATTTGTCAAGTCCGGGGTGTAGCTCTGTGAATGTGATGAATATCTTGAATGGAAGCCAATGCCGTCAATGCAGTCATGGGCATCGACATTACACTGCCTCAAATCTGCATGACATTTCAATTACTTGTCTTCTACCACACATGAATGTCCCCCTAGGTATTCATCACATACGCACAAAGCTATACTCTTTACCACATTCAAAATTACATTCATTTTATAAAATCTGTTTAAACTCTTCCGTGACAGATCCATCTTCGCATGAATACAAATTAACTGCAATTGTCCTTGACATTGCTCATCACAGACTATTTAAACCTATTAGCACATCTGCTAATGAACAAGAACATCGTTCATTCTTAAAACTCAAATTTACATACAAAGGCTAAGATGCCATCAATCTTGGCAATATTCTTCATAATAAACATGTTACTGCCAAGGTACCACCATACATTAAAGACCAAACAGTTCCTCTTGTATCTTATACATATACAAAATCAATTGCAACTAAAATCTTTAATTACAAACGGGTATTGCGGGATGTCCAAATTGATGACTTCAAATCAAAACCACCTGATTGTTCTTGTCTACCTCATTTATGTACGCTCCTGCCGGTCACGTTTTTATAGGGGACCTCAATATCGTAAGCAATGAGAAACTACGCGATCTCTTCACAAAAGGTCCGAAATATCGTGAACCCCAACCCATCAATTGGAAACATAACTTTAAAATATTGATGGACGCAGTTGTGGAATGAAACAATGGGCTAAGAGAGAGAAGGAAAGGGTTGAAACACTGTCCGACTGGATCAGGTCCATAAAAGTCGTTGATTGTAGCTCGAATGAGGCGCCTAAAGACAACCATGAGCCCCAATTTAAAAAGCATATTCGATGACCCCGAGGTAGAAAAAACAATCCCTCCTCCATAACAATTATGTCATCGTACCAGCTGACAAGGCCCAAAACAACATCACATTTATCTGCAAAAGACATTACATTGACTGCTTAATGAAGGAGATGGGCATTGACAATTCATTTGGCAACCCCACATACAAACTCTCCACCATACCAAGGGAGGACATACTAAACAATCACAAATCAGTGTTGTCTTCCTTTTGTATCACTTTGAGTGAAGAGAACAACAACCTGCCTTGTATCTAAAGGTACCTTAATTAATTAAATGCCCTTAGAAACAAAGATACATTGCTAGGTCTGCCAAATGCACAAAATAACCCCTTTCTAAGCTCCTCACCTCATTACTTACTGCAGTCAAAGATGGCCTCAAGATATATAGTTATAAAGTATACTCAACAAGTGGAGTGAATCAGATGTGGATTCTCAAAAACTAAAAAGACTTGTTAGAATATCTATCTTCCCCTGAACTCAACCACTGCGACAGTGTCAAAACTTTTGATTTCTACTCTTTATACAACTCTTCCACACGATAAGCTAAAGTCAGTACTCTGGGATTTAATGCATCAGTTTTTCTGTACTAAAAAAGGTGAAAGAAGATATTCATATTTGGTGATAGGTAAAGATGGGGCCTATTATGTTAAACATCACACTGATTAACACAAAAAGTATACAGAGGAGGATGCCATTGCAATGCTGGGATTCTTGATTGATAACATATTTATAGAATTTGGAGGACAAGTTTTCCAGCAGACAATAGGGATACCTATGGGGACTAATTGTGCGCCACTTTTAATAGATTTGTTTCTTTATTCGTATGAAGCAAGGTTCATACAAGGGCTAGTTCAGAAAAAAGACAACAAGCTAGCCAAATTGTTTAATTTCAGTTTCCGTTATATATATGATATTCTTTCATTGAACAATCCTCAATTTAAGGATAACCTTCATCTTATATACCCAAATGAACTCTAAATTAAAGAGACCAATGATACACCATCATCAGCATCATACCTGGGCCCATACCTCTACATTGACAACAACTCTGGACGTCTGAAAACAAAACTTTACGACTAGCGTGATGATTTCGACTTTCCAATAGTGAACTTCCCGTTTCTGAGCAGCAATATTCCCACTTCTCTGGCATATGGAGTGTACATTTCATAACTCATTCGCTATTGCCGTGCCTGCAGCTTGTACAGCGATTTTGTCAACAGAGCCATATTGCTGTCTCAAAAACTAATACATCAAGGGTATGCTCAGTCACTGTTGCAATTGTCACTTCAGAAGTTTTACGGTCGTCACCACGATTTGACAGACCATTACAATGTTTCTGTTTCACAAATGAGAACAGATATCTTTGGGTAGATCTAGAGCTTGTTACCGGACTGACTAACACAGACTGTGACAAAGGGGATTTTCACCGGCAGTGTGACGGGTGCCACGCGTGGAGCAGATCTTGCTTACCATTCCGGAACACCTGATGATACTCCCGTTTTTGATTGGGCATTCACCCTGTCAGTTGCTTTAGTTTTTTGTGTTGTCTTGTATGGCACATTTGTCATCTTTAAGTTTTGTCTTCGTTGCTATGTTTGTGATACCTATTTGTCCTTGTTATTGTCCGACCAATTAATACATTCACATAAGCTTTTCAAACTTTTACCTTGGTACTGATGCACTGTGTCCAATCGAGAACGGCAACGGTTGTTTAGTATATACTTCCTGTTATCACAGAGATTTCAAAAACGCCTTTACCCAATATTTTGATTAATAATAATCATGTTGTTTAATTGAAGATCGAATATAGAGTAAAATCAGATCATTTTTATATTCTGAAGTAAAGGAATAGCCGCAAACTAAAAGTGAAAGTGTACGTGTTTGGTATTTGTTAACTTATTACATTGTACCAAACATGTACACTTCATTTTGATTTCTCTTTAATTGTATGGTTTGCAAGCAAATAAATGAAATCATTTTCATATTTTGTCTCAATAAACATTAATATGTGTTAAATTCTGAATGTAAAATAATTTTTATGCATATTTTTAATTTCTTAAAAACAGGAAGTAGTTACCAAACAACCGTTGTCGCTCTCGATTGGACACAGTGTGTTGTAGGGTTAGAGAAGTAACACGTACCATGGATTTTAATTGGTTTTGTCTAAGGGTTAGAAAATGACAATTACCAATCAGTCATCAAACAGTATTATAGCTGGTTGTCTGACGGGTGCCATGCGTAGAGCAGATCATGCTTACCCTTCCTGAGCACCTGATGATACCTCAGTTTTTATAGGGGTTCACACTGCTAGTGCTTTAGTTTTATGGCGTTTTTGTTCATTTTTGTTTGTTTGTTATGTCTTTGTCATACTGTCTTAATTCGTCTTGCTGTCAATTGCAGTGATTTTGGATTTATGATTTTAGAATTTCCCCTTTCCACGTTCTTGCTTCGGTATTCGTTTTGCCGATGTATTAAAAGAAAAACTGACTTACTATATTACACGAACAGTGTTGTTAATCATTTTACAGCTTACTCCACAAGCGGTGTGAATCAAATGTGGATTCTTAAAAATT
>MJUU01013324.1:36321-50027 GCA_002080025.1 Modiolus philippinarum | reverse complement strand
CAACAAAGATGGCTCATTTCGTTCCGATCCGACGATAAACATGGCAGCTAGCACGGAACATGGTTTAACATAGGACCCTATGGGAAAATCACATTTTCATCTACTCCTCTGAAACCACTGAAGCAAATTCAACCAAACTTTACAGGAATGATGTATGGAAGGTCCTTTACAAAGATTGCTCATTTTGTTCCAATCCGATAAAAAACATGGCCGCCAGCGCGGAACTTAGGTTTAACATTGGACCCTATGGGAAAAATCACATTTTCATCTTCTGCTCTTAAAAGGCTGAGCAAATTGAATAAAACTTTACAAGAATGATGTACTTAAGGTCCTTAACAACGATGGCTCATTTCGTTCCGACCCGACAAAAAACATGGCCGCCAGCACTGAACATGGTTTAACATAGGACCCTAAGGGAAAATCACATTTTCATCTACTCCTCTGAAACCACTGAAGCAAATTCAACCAAACTTTACAGGAATGATGTATGGAAGGTCTTTTACAAAGATTGCTCATATTGTTCCGATCGGATAAAAAACATGGCCGCCAGCGCGGAACTTAGGTTTAACATTGGACCCTATGGGAAAAATCACATTTTCTCCTGCTCTGAAAAGGCTGAAGCAAATTGAACCAAACTTTACAGGAATGATGTACTTATGGTCCTTAACAAAGATGGCTCATTTCGTTCCGATCCGATAAAAAACATGGCCGCCAGCACAGAACATGGTTTAACATTGGACCCTATGGGAAAATCACATTTTCATCTACTCCTCAGAAACCATTGTAGCAAATTGAACCAAACTTTACAGAAATTATGTACTAAATGTCCTCAACAAAGATGGCTCATTTCGTTCCGATCCGATGAAAAACATGGCGGCCAGCACGGAACATGGTTTAACATAGGACCCTATGGGAAAATCACATTTTCATCTACTCCTCTGAAATAACAGAAGCAAATTCAACCTAACTTTACAGGAATGATGACTGAAGGTACTTTACAAAAATTGCACATTTCATTTCAATCCGTCAAAAAACATTGCCTCAGGTGCAAAACATAGTTTAACATTGGAGCCCAGTATGAGAAAACCATCCTTTTCATCATCTTCTCTCAAAACAATTAAAGCAAATTATACTAAATGTATAGAAGGTCCTTTGCAAAAATTACTCATTTCAATAGGATCAGACAAAACACACAGGTGCTAATTGAGAACATACCTAAACACTCTACCCCATTGGTAAAAAACATGATCATTTTTGGTCATATGGCATAGAAGCGTTTTGTCAGGTGAGCGATACAGGCTCAGTCTCTGAGCCTCTAGTTCTATTTTGTTAAATCTAAAGCCAAGAAATTGGTATGTTTTATTTCCATAAAACTAGTAATTACATGTATAAGGTGTATTCAGTTCTGAGATTGTCCCTTCCTTGATGTTTCAGATTGTCCCCTTGTGGTTGTTAAATCTACTCACTTTGACACCTTATTACATTAACTCACTCTGCCACCTTATCACTTTAGAAGTTTAAGAGCAGTTAGACGGAAAATCTTTCCTCCCACCCACCCACCAATTTATTTAGTCGTATATCTTGTGACGGCGGATATTTTGTTTTGTAGTCCGCCTTCAATTGTAGATTTAGTATTTTATGAAATTTTGTATAGGTATATGTGATTGCTTGCATGATTATACGGCCAAACAAATATAGTCTCTTCTCTGTTTTGTTAAATCTAAAGCCAAGCAATTTTTGTCCTTTGAATTTTGGCTCTTGACAATTCTGGTCGGTAATTTTATTATTAACTCCTTTTTCGCTTATCTACCGTTTATGGTTTTCCAAAAGATTTGGAATGAATTACAATGAGACATATGTTAGCGAAATGGCCATCGGTAGATAAACATTTACAGTACTTAGTTCGTTAGTTAGTCTTTCATATCATAAATATAACTTATCAGTTTTTTCTTATCCTTTCTTTCTTTCTTTATTCTCATACAACCAATTGGTACAGAGAAGTATACATACAAATAAATACAAATACTTAACACTATTTACACTATGTACAACAAACAGGATATGGTCAATGGGGGGAGACTGGGACAGCAAGCCAGGAGATCAAATAGAGCTATTAATATGACTGATAAATTTACACAATTTAATCAATAATATTTTTCTATTGCTAGACATTAATTTTGAGAATTTAATTACATTGTGAGCGTAGACATAATATTTAGGGAGAGACATTTTACGTTGTTGAATTAAAGACGTGCATTCTAATATATAATGATATTCATCACCAATTTGGTGGCTTTGACATAAATTACAGTACCTATTTCCTCGTTCGATGTTTTGCCATCTTCCGGTCTCGATGGGTAAGAAATGATTCGTTGTTCTAAACCGACAAAGCTTTATAGCATTAGGAGTATTTAGAATACTTAAATATTCCTCAAATTCAAATTTTGTTTTAAAAATTCTATAATTTACTGCTTTTGGTGAATCAAACATAGATGTATTCCAGATTTGAATAAACTGATCCAACAATCTTTGCTTCAAAACTACCTTTATCCATTCAGTTTTATAATTTGTTTCTGTTTGCCAAATATAACAAAATCCGGAATCATTGAGAATCTTTTTTATACCTTGAATCCATCCAAATTGAATATTTTGATCTATTGACAATTTTCTAGCTATTTTATATAAAATATATGATATTTTAGATTGTTTACCATTTACTAGGTTATTCCAGAATGCAACCATTCTTACTTTAATATCCAATTCAATAGGATGTCTTCCTGACTCACCATAAATCATGTAGTTCGGTGTTGAAGATTTAAGATTTAAAAGTATTTTGCAGAATTTTAAGTGGACTCTTTCAAGAATGTCAAATTTACCTAGACCCCAAATTTCACAGCCGTAAAGGAGGATAGGTTTTACCATTTTATCAAATAATTCAATCTGAATTTTTATAGGGAGTTTGTATAATCGCCCAATTTTCAATACTTCGTACATCGCCCGGTTTGCCTTTTCTGCTGGATATTTCTTAGTTTCATCAAAGTTACAGGTTTTGTAAAAATAACTCCAAGGTAATTAAATTCTTTGACTATTTCAATTTCATTATTTTTGTATTCAAATCTTAAATCATTTGTACGCTTTCCTGACCCAAATACCATAATCTTTGATTTATCAACATTTACTTTTAATTTCCAGGTATCGCAATATTCAGAAAATGAGTTTAGTTGCAGTTGTAGGTCTTGTGGAGATTCTGCCAATAAAGCTGTGTCGTCTGCGTACAAAAGAATAAATAATTTCATAAATATATTTAGTTTCTCGTCTTATTCACTTGAAATGGATTCAAGACCTTTTATATTATTTGAAATGAAAAAATCTTCAAGATCATTTAAATAAAGCGAAAACAAAAAGGGTGACAAATTTTCTCCCTGTCTCACACCATTTTCACAACTAATTAATCTGACGTTAAATTATTATAGCATATACAAGACTTCACATTTTTATACATATTGGATATAACGTTGAACATTTTGCCATTTATATTGTTGAGTAGGAGTTTATGAAAAAGACCATTTCCCCAAACTTTGTCGAAAGCTTTTTCGAAATCTATAAATGCACAATATAGTTTTTTCTTTCTTGTTTTATAGATTTGGAACAAAGTAAATATAGAAAATAAATTATCAAGAGTGGAGTAATTTTCTCTAAAGCCACATTGATTTTATTTTAAAATATTGAAATCCTCTGAAAAAGCACTTAGTCTAGAGTTGAGAATAGAGGTAAATAGTTTACCAAGACAACTAACAATGGTGATGGTCTATAGTTTTTAGGGTCTTTGGAATCTCCTTTATTTTTATAAATTGGTTTTATAATACCAGATAACCATATATTTGGTAAAATTCCCGAGTCAAATATCAAATTGAAAAGCTTTTCATAAATTGTAAGAAACATGTTTGCTGTACTTTTAATATATTCATTTACAATTTCATCTTCCCCGCTTGCTTTATTATTTTTAAGATTTTTTATGCAATTTAAGATTTCTTCTTGTGATATATGTCTATTTATTTCTCCATTTTGATCGGTTGGAAAAGCAGTTCTTACATTACATGTTTCTTTTTCATTTTCACTCGCAGTTTTTAAGTTTTTGAAAAAATCAAAAAGCTCAGCGAAGTCGATATTGGGTTGTCGTTTTTGTTGGTGATGTTTGATCTTTTTCCAAAAAGATTTTGGGTCATTTTTTGAATCTGTTCTTAAATCTTCTGTTAACTTTTTACAATAGGCGTTGTATTTATCGTCCATTATTTTTTTATATGCCTTTTCAGCATTTATCATGTCTACTTTGTTTTTGACAGTATTATTAATTTTATAACGTCGTTTACAACGTCTGAACTCCTGTCTTGCGGATTTACACTCCGCGTCAAACCAGGGTTTTTTACTTTTAAAATTATTTTTCTTATCTTGATTTTTGCTTTGCTGTTTCGGTATGTATGTTCCGAAAGTTTCACTTGCAGCTTCTATAAAAATTTTACCTAAATCATGCATTATTGAGTTTATCTTATCTGCGTCAAATCTCTCGATTGCATTTCGACAAGTTTCTAATGTTTCCTCGAGAGATATTATATTATCTGGATTAATATTTTCTTGAAAACTCCCCTCCAAAACATGTTCCCACGATTTAACTCTTTTCCTTTCGACATCATTTGTTTTATTCTGATTAGGTTTATCACTTGATTTCTCAGTTTGCTTCACTTCAAATGAGATGTGTAGTGGCGTATGTACATCAGAAAAAAAATTACTGGTTTCATGAATATCGAACTCATTAACCAGCTCTAATAGTTCCGGGCTGCTAATGCAGTAGTCAACCACACTTGCGTTGCGACAAGTAAACTTGCCAACATTTTGGTCTTTACCTACCCTTCCATTCAAAATAAACATATTATGCCCTTTACAAAAATTCAGTAAAATGTTTCCATATCTATTTTTTGTTTTATCTTGGCTTTTCCGACTGATTGGTATATTCAGTTGAGCTAGCTTATAGGTCCAGTTTTCAACGAAGTCTGATAAATTAAAGTCAGTATGTCTGTTAACGTCAATTTCAATAAAATCCTTATCCTCTGCTGTTCTTGCATTAAAATCACCCACCAGACAAATATATTCAGATAAGTTAGAAAACGAGAGAAACTCTTGCTCAATTTCGCTAAATGCATCTTCAGAGGAGTATTTAGTATTTTCCGGGGGGGATATAAATGACACCGAGATATACAGGTTGGTTAACATTAAACAATTTATCACTACATTTTAACCATAAAACATATTTACTATCAGTATTTACAATTTCTACACTATTCTTTAGAGTGTCTTTATAGAACACGGCAATACCACCTGAACGTTTACTTGATTTTTTTTCCTGTTGTTCATAAAGAAGTTGTATTCTGGTAGTTTGATCACATCAATATTATCAGTTTTCGTTTCTTGTAAACAAATTATGTCATACTCATTAACCAATTCTTGAAATTCTGGATATTTTAATTTGCTTTTCAATCCACAAAAATTTAGACTTAATATTTGTATTTTACTCATTTTTTATGTGCATCTTTACTTCTATCATAAGTTCTGTTCAGGTCAGTATTACTGTTTCTACCAGTACACCGATCTAAATTCGCATTATAAGGAGTATCAATATTGTCATTATTGTATGTGAATACATTTCTGTCTACTGAACTACTCCGGTCTATTGTTATTAGCATTGAAAAATTGATATGTTTGTTCTAAATAGTCATTTTCAAATTTAATAATTATATCGTATTCGTATAAAAGGGCCTCGTGTTCCATTTCATTTAATCTACAAGTATTGAAAAACTTGTATGTTTGATCAAAATAAATCTGGCATCAAAATGATCCGTATTAACAAAAAAGCATTCACATATTTCACACAGACATGTAGTACAACAGATAGGTGAGGACAATAACTTTTGATTTGTTTCTTTAATATTTACATTTATAACTGGCTGAAAACTTTTATTTTCAATCAAAGTTGAGTTACATTCAAAACAAGGGTTTTCTTTTTTATTAAAACAAACATACAAGTCAATATTTTCTACAATAATTGAATTTGTAGAATCAGCTTTAACTTGTTCTCCATGGCAGTCCTAACCGTAAAAGTTATTCACGTGATCGTGTGGCGGCGATGAGTCCGACCCTCCAAGTTTCTTACGCTTGTATCGTCTACTGTCACTTGGCGTGTTTATAGGCTGATCGTTCGGAGTTTTTAGCAGTTGATCACGGTACCCCGTCGGAATTTTCGGTCTTGTTTCACTAATGTTATTTTCACCCTGTGATTCATCTGGTTTATATAACTCGCCATTTATGAAAAGTCTATCGCGCACTAGAACGGCTGTTTGTTGCTCACGTTTCGCTTGTTTTAGCACGGGATATAGGACTTTTCGTTTGTCTTCTACGCACTTTGGGAACTGTTCACTAATCCCGAAGGGTGTGTCTCGAAGATAGGGAGCATTTTATAGAACAAGACGAAGATCTCTATGATGAATAAATCTCGCTACAATTGGTCTGATTTTGCCGGGTACATGTTTTCCGAAACGATGCACGTTGCCCAAGGAAATGTGATGTTCTATGCCTAGTTCATTGCATATAAATGTTCTTAGTTTTTGCTCGGTGTCTTCGTTTTTATGCTCAAAAAGATTCCTGAAGATTAAATTGTTCTTCATAGAACGGCATTGCAGATCGACTATTGAATTTTCTAACTCTGCAATTCTATCGTTATCAACCAGTGTGTTGCCCGGCAACGGAGTTGACATCAACGATTGTTGTTGTTGCTCTAATGTATTAATGCGCCCTGTAAGTTTTTTAAATGTATCTTCTGGTTTCCCGTTTCCTATTCCATTTACGGTAAGGTTATCTTCTATCTTTTTAACACGAGCATCTTGTTGTATCAAGTTTTTTGTGTTTATTTTAATTTGTTTATCTACTTTGTCAAATAAATTGCTCACGCCTTGGCAACCATCTTCACATTCCGCTATCTTTTTGCTATAATCAGAACATTCTTTTTCTAATGTTCTTACTCGAATTGAAACATCGGTTACATCTTGTTTTATTCTGTCTAAGCGTTTGTCTATACTTGATTCTATCCGCTTCACGCCTTCATCGATGCTTGCTGCTATTTGAAGAAATATATTTAATATCGCAGTTGGATTGTTCGAAAAGTTTTCCGTATCGTCTACCAATTTTCTACTTTGCTCGATAAGTTTAGCCGTTTCCGTCAATGACATTATTGATCTTTATTTTGATTGGTCTTTTCAAAGTTCACAAGTTCAAATTAACTACTAGTTCACACGCTTAATTAATAGTAAATATTGTAGAGTCCAAAGTCCACTCTGAGTAGATTTGACGTATGTCGTTTATGATACAATACTACTGCCCCGGGATATTTACAGGCCTGGTCACAATGAAAAATTAATTTATAAACAAAGAACAATATATCAAAAAATGGGTTTTGGAAACACCCGTTTTGAAATATAAATAAGCGTAAGAGAAATATTTACGATGGCGAATTTCTATTTCCTAATAGTTCGTCAAACTATCCATAATCCATGATTATTGTTGGAACGACAAAAACCTTCATGTTATATATTTTACCGGAAGTGTCTCCCGAGATTTATAGGTTTTATTATGAGTGAGGCTTGTATATCGCTTGTTATCAACTCGAGCTATTTAATTACACAATAATAATTAACGAGCTTCAGCGAGTTAATTATTATTGGTAATTAAATAGCGAGAGTTGATAACAAGCGATATACAAGCCTCACGAGTTGTGAAACCTGCTTCTCTTATGATAAATTTCAGTTATAATCTCTTCTGTCGTGTTCTCCCAATTATTTTAAATTGGGAGAATTTTGTTTTATGCGTTTTTGAATACATTGACTATTGATTATGTACTTTAAACTTATCCTTATAATAAAATATCAAGTATAACAATAAATTTTCCCGTATATAAAGTAGAAACTATAAACAACGATAAGTGTTGTAGATGTAGGAACTATGTTGCATTATAAGCACATGTACACAATAATCAATAGCAATGCCAAGTACATGGCTCCACGCTGGTGACGACCTGAGCTCGGTTGACTTGTAATTACAGTTTTAAACATCTCTAATAAATCAATTTCTGCTTGTCAGTTGAGTGAAAATGTTACGAAATATTTGTAATTAAATGTAGGTGTAAATTGCTCTGTATCTGTGGTAACTGATTCCGATGTCAATTTTCACGCGTCAATGATCTCAATACACATTACATCAATACAGGAAGGAAACTTATTTTCAGCAATAAAATCATATATTTTAAGTGGTCAAAACATATTCAACTGTTTTGGGAGAATGAATTAATAAGTGTGTACACAAGAAGCTCATATTTTCATTTCTTCTTCTTTATAATAAAATTTAAAAAATAATGCAGACGACATAATGAAATGAGCGTGGAATTAATTCCATGACGTGGTTTTGACCTGATGTGTGACCTCTAGAAAAACCAATGAAACTACGGCTGAAAAGTTATCTAATCATGAAATGATAGCATAAAAGTTATCACTAAGTGATACGATAATTATTTAATTGTGTAAGAAATAGATATTGCTGCCACATCATAAGAGAAATATCTTTATCAACATGCCTTAATATCAGGGCACAGAATTGTTCGCTTTTCCGTCGATTTGAATATAGGTATATTAAGCATCAAAATTGTCTCACAGACTATTGCCTTTCGTTTTTGATGTATATAATTTCTTTTTTGAAATTCATAATTTTTCATTCTCGCTGTGCGTAATATTATTACATAGCCTTATAGTTACCGTCTTTCTCTGTACTTTGACACGTTTCACAGGCGATTGTCTAAAATCACAGGACACAAGAATTCGGGAAAAACTAAATTTTCCAGGTTTTTAAATTATTATTAATCCGACAAAACTAAATTCCTCATGTTCTTATACAATTAATTCCATGGGATAAATTTTAGAAAGAATTAAATCAAGATTTTATTATTGATATTGGTTAAAACAAAACATGTTTGCGTATGGGTGTTTTGATCGTTGCACAGCGATGTTTGTATGAAACAGAGGTGGGGCAAGGTACAAGATGACATGATGAATATCACTGCTATGGCATGTCACATAACTCCTTGGTTTTCCTTATTTAAAATGCTTATTTTTAAGTCGTTTCGTGCAATATTTTGTACTACTTCGTAATTGATATTATTTTTATAAACGTGATACTGTCGGTTAGAGTTTGTGATTTAAATTTGTTTTGTTTTATTAAGACTGAACACGACAAAATACGTCATCCTATGATCCAGACCTACCAAAGATATGTCTATGATTAGCTGCATTCATTAATTGAATTAAAAATATTTCAAAGAGTTGAAAAAATTAACGAGAAACCCCTCAAAATTAAGTCCCTTGGGGTAAGTAAGAATCGAACCGTCAGTCCAAAAGGGAACAGTTCAAAGACAATGACAATGACAGCATCAGAAACACAAAAAAATCACACGTAAAACGGAGAAACACGTATAGATGCACAACACTAGCCTGATTAAATACTCTGTAGGAGATCAGGTTCACCATCAGAGTAAGCGTCTTCTGTTTCTTTTAAGACATCCGCCATGTTGAATATGTCAATTCCGAAAATGAAGTCAAATTCCGTAAGAGAAAAATCTATCTAATGTCTGTTACGGGAATCTGGGAAACAGATATTTCATAGCAGTCCATGATCATAAAACATTTTTCATTGATGATTCCAAGACTTCATAAATGAAGATGTAAGGTAAGTGATTAACGAATCTGAAACGAACAATGCATGGCAACATCGGGAAAAAAACAAAGACACAGAGACATAACACATACAAAGATAAACAACACGGACCTAATAAAAAAACCATGGGTGAGATCAGGTGCACTGGTAGTGTAGCATCACCTACTTCATATAAGATACCTGCCGTGTTGAACATGTCAAATCCGGTATAGGAAACAACAATTTAGCTTTTAAAGGGAAAGATTTGTTGTGATCTGTGAAACACATATCCCATAGGGGTCCACAGAAGGAAATGTCGACTAATATCAACCCAATTTGATACAAACTTCATCAGAGACTAGGAGTAAGATAGGCTAAATCGTAAAAGTAAGCATTTTCTGCTCCTTTTATGACACCTGTTATGACACTTAATCCTTACAAAGTAACACATTCAATATCCAGGCATTGTTTGGCGAAATTTTGTGAATTTGTGGCCTCGGAAACCATCTCAGAAATGAGCTTTACAAGCAAGAATAAAATTTTATGAGTTTAGACTTTATTTATTTCGTAACCCAATTTTTTCTCTAAAACTGAAACACTGATGACTTGAATAAGTACACGAACTAGCATTTAAGTCACGTTTCACTCCACATGCCGAAGTGCTACCAGAAAGAAGGAAAAGTTCATAATTTTAGTTTTAAAGGTGTATGAAAATAAGATGTGGGCTTTTTAGACTGACATTCCGTTTTCACTTACTTTTCCAGAAACAAATATAAAATTCAAGTAATTTCTTCAACACAGTAAAGGCTGTAACATACGTTTAATGGACGTCGTTAAGTTTACATCGAAGAATGTTTTCTGTCTCAGAATACAAAAAAATACCCTAGTTGCATAAAAACAGTAAATTTCATTATGTTGTACACGTGTTTCAAGGAGTAACCTCTCAGCATCAGCATTCAAATCAAATAATTTGGAAAGTCATAATAAAAAAGTAGTCAAAACAGATGTACTAATTACCAAAAATACCAAATTTTTATGCTATTTTTATATTATTTGATTTTCATGCTGTTGATGAGAGGTTACTCCTTGAAACACGTGTACAGCATAACAATTCTACTGTTTTTTTTTTATGCAACTTCGGTATTTTTTTGGTATTTTACTGAAATATACATTCAGCTTTTGACTCAACACAGTTCATTTTACGCATGGAGTAGATCATGCTTACTGTACCTTAACTCTGATGATATGCATTTGTTTTTGAGATTGTGATAACTAGTGCTTTCTTCCTATAGCGGTCCTGTACTATTCGGTTTGCTGTTTTATATTTGTTGTTCCTGATGTTGTCTCTATTTATATTGCCACTTGTAAGTAAGTAAGTATGAAGCTATCCAGAACATTGATTTTTCAAACATTACAAATTTGTTGTGTGGTATGTATTTGCAGATTTATTGTATAAAAACGAATTCATCTTTTGTTCTTGACAGTAAATCTAATTATTGAAGGGCTTATGGTAACTTCAAGATGAAGAACAACATTAAAAGCGTTGTTTCGTTGCTTTGTTTTATCATATATTTGCAGAGACTATGTCTCGTGTGCATTTGCCCCCCTTTTTTTATTGTTAATTCATGGGCAATGGGGCTGAATATTATTAATTTTCATTAATTCTTATATTTTCAAGGTAAGCATATTTTTATTCTTTTCGTTGTCTGGGGGTGCAAACATTCATGAAATCATTAACTTTTGTTTTGTTTTGTTTTTGTAGGTTTTGTACATAGATAAAAGGTAATTTTTGGTACCCATAAACACGTTAAATCCTACTGCTTTACTAGTGTAGTTCCCTGGAAGATAGTTGCATATAACTAAATACCGAAGTTACTGTGAATTTAAGCTCTGCATATGCGCATTTCGACATCTTATGTCTCTTCAGTGAGGATAAAATCTAGACGTTTGGAAAACCAAAAACTCAAAGGCCCATATTCATGAAGGAAGTTTAAAATAAGCTTAGTTTACGCATAAACCAGGTTTAGTTAAACTATGTTTAATTTAAAACTAGATTTAAATTTTTCTTGCATTCACAAAACAAAATTATCATAGTTTAAGTAAACCTGGTTTAAGCTGGGTTTAAAAATAAACACCGTTTAAAAGATACGAAAACACAATGTTGCTGGCTCTGAATCCCTTAATGACAGACTACACAAAAGTAGTTTCAATGCAGATAAAATCTAAACGTTTGGAAAACCAAAAACTCAAAATGTTTAAAACTGATAGAGAACAAATAACCAATATGATCTAAATGTAAAGCCAAATGCATGTGATTGTAATTCTAGTCATTGTAGGTGTTTCCTGTTAACAATTCTACCTTATCATGAAACATTACACCCCAGAATTAACTTTTTTTAGAATCACTTTGAAATTGTTACTTTGGATACATATTAGAATATTTCATAACTTTGATTGTTGTTTCCGAAATTAAACTTAGCAAGGAAAGGATATGGAGTAAATGCACATGAACAAATGTCTACAAATACATGGTGAAACTAAGCTTTTGAACAAAGCTTTGATTGTTGTTCTTCATCTTGAAGTCACCATGAGGCCTTTAACAATGTTCATACCTGAAATGAGGTCCAAGACGGCCGGCCCATAGTGCCGGTTTGAGCAACGCTACAACTTTGTTCTTTAGTACTTTTTGATGTGTGATTGTCATCCTTTGTCCGAAGTACAGACTAAATGTGAGGACTTTGCCACTTTATGTTATGGTATTGTTGACGATCTCGCATCCATTGGTAAAGAAACATGGATGTAGCGTTGTTAGACATAGTCCCCGAGTGTATTTACCAACCAAGTAGCCAGTACTTTGGTACTGGTCCAAAAAAGTTATTTTTTTAAACTTGCAATATCTAAAGTTAAGAAAATTTTGTTAAAACCTAAGGAGTATCTCCGTCTTGCATAGCTCTGCCCTTAGCTAATTTTGGCTTTCCTATTTAGATCCTATAGGTAATTTGTTCACTATCTGCTTTTACACATATTGCGGTTTATGGATTTCCATATGTTTTGATTTTATACGCACTGAAGGGACATAAGTTGTAAAAAAATGCTCATATGCAGAAACTAAATTCACAGTAACTTTGGTATTTTGTTATCTAGCAGTGCATTCCGCTCAAAAAGATGCTATCGGCCGTCTTGAACTTACTATGAGGTATGAGCAAAACCCATTGTGGAAGGCATTATGACTTCAAGAAGAAGAATTCAATAAAAGTGTTGTTGCATTGCTTGGTTCTACCATGTATTTGTAGAGACTTTGTCTCATTTGCATTTACTCCATATCCCTTCATTGTTAATCATAGATGACAGTCATACTATATCAAACACCAAAGGGCACTCAGAGAGTCAATTACAAGAAAACATAATGAAGCGTGAGTTGTGTGCCTATAACAGAATGGTCATAATAGAATTTGGAATTACAAAAAGCCAAAGTTTGAAAGCTATAATGTATCCATATGATATATTATCTTAAGGGGGTCCGCAATTCTATTTGAAAATAAATAGGATTTCAAATAAATGTAATTTTTTCTTAGAAAATTAAATAAGGATAAATTAAAGTGAATAAAATTCATATGTTGATGATCTCATTTTTGAGATATAAGTGATTGAAAATATGGCGGGAAACTGAATTAGCAAATGTTTGACCATAAATAAATGTGACTGAATAAATAAAATTATATGAACCCTTTACAGAATGCTCATAAAGATGTATAAATTGAAATTATGGAAAAAATTAAGTGGGTCCATGTTTAAAAAAATTATAATGTCCTTAAATCTATAAAAGCAGAGGATTGTGAAAATCAAATAGAAATGCCAAAACATGAAGAGCGAACCTCCTTAAGAACAAGTACACCATAACTGAATTATACAGACCACAT
>MJUU01013324.1:24071-36112 GCA_002080025.1 Modiolus philippinarum | reverse complement strand
TGAGAAGAAGATCTTTGAATGTGATTTCCATAGGGTCCAATCTTAAAACTATGTTCCCCGCTAGCGGCCATCTTGGATTAGGTACGGACCTGCCGGATACCTTTTTTGGAAGGGACCACCCAAGGACTATTGTGACCAAGTTTGGTTCCAATTGGCCCTGTGGTTTCAGAGGAGAAGATCTTTGAATGAAAAGTTAACAACAGACGGACGACGGACAGAAGACGGATGCCGGACGGAAGATGGACGCCGGACGCCAAGTGATGGCAAAAGCTCACCCTGGCATAGCCAGGTGAGCTAAAAACTTAACCTGGTCACTGGACCGTGAAATTGAGGTCAAGGTCAAAAGCCATATGGCAGACTGACATGTACTAACCAAGACCAAGCTATATACCAAATATCATTGACCTATTCACTAGAGATATAAAATTCTTAATTTCCTTGGCACATTCTTAATTTTTAAGACTTTTCCACTGAAATTAAGAATGTGCCAAGGAAATTAATAATGACCGTCAGAGATTAAGGCTGACTCGCGGAGATTAAGTATGACGTGCGAAGATTAAGAATGACTCGCGGAGATTAAGAATTTACCACTCAGATTAAGAATTTGACGCGCTGAAAATCTATCGACAGTTAACGGCAATACAGTTATCGAGTATCCTTATGAATGCTTCAATGTAAATAAAATCCGATGTTGCATAGTCGTTAAAAGCAATGTGCATTCCCCGTTTTCGAGATTGAAACTCGTTCGCAAATGCTCTGGCATGTCTGGTGAATTTGATATTTCATTTTATTAAAATTTAAAGATTTCGCTCATTGAGACTAGGTCAGCAGTCAGTGAAATATGCATAACAATGCATTAGTTCCCTCATCACAACTCCGTTTTCCCTCAGTATGTTAACTCGAATAATTCAAGCCCTCTCCGTATCCGATTCTCTCCTTCTACGAGGGCTTGAATACTTTATGATCATTGGATGCGTCAGCTGTACACTGATTCAGTGTACCAAAAAAAATTACTTCATATCTCTGAGCATGCGCAAACGAAGATTTCGATGAAAAAAATAAACAAACGATGTTGAAATTCTATCGATCGGGATGTACATAATTTGAATTATTCGTGGAAATTCTTATAAAAAAGCACAATCTGACAAATGACACACAGGAAAGGTTTTACGAATTCAAAAAAATAATTGAAATGTTGTATATTGCAGAAGAAAGTAAACTATTATTGTCAGACCGAAAAAAATCAGACGACTTTGTTCCCATAGTTCATAGCGGTAACCCACATCCGATTGACGCGTTTTCATAGTTAATGCATTCAGGCGTTAATGTAGCGATCGTAGTGAGTGGAATATAACGACTGGATTATTCGGGTTATCAGTATGTTTGTATTGCAAGACTGTTCAGGGGAGATAATAATTTCATCTGTGTATTGGCGGGTATAAAACATAGTACACAGACCCGACCCTCTTAGTAAAACGTGAGAATGATGCATTAATTCATCTCGTTTATTTTTCAGGTATTGAAAAGGTAGGTAACAAATGTTATTTGTGTTAACAAAATTTAGAATAGTTATCATTTTTATTCCTTTGCATGTTTTTTTGTTGAAATGTTTATATTTGAAAATGTTCACTAAAAATAGATTTTTTTTTACGTTTTTCAAATTAATTTGTTTTAAATTTTGTTTGCATGTAATTATTCTTTATCAGTTTTGATAGAGTTTCTTAAATGATTTGAATATCTGGTTATTATGTTTTGTTTATTGAAACTGTTTTGAGGTTTTATATAATTTTAGAAAATATGTTTCTTTTTCAGGTATTTTCCAAACAGGTATGACATATAATTTTCATAAATTAAATGATGTTAACTATAAGATCCTATCCTAACATTATATATATTATTTTTTCAGGTCCTGCAAAAGTTGGTAAGAAACTTTGTTAATGTTTATCATTGCAAATTTAGTATAATTTATAGTTGTATCCTTGCATGTGTTTATTTTTTTTTAGTCACTAAAATATAATTTATTTTTTACGTTTTCAATTTTTTTAATTTTTTTTTTTGCATGTAGTTATTCCTTCTATTTTTGAGGAGACTTTTAATGTGTTTGATTAACTGTTACACTAACTAGGTTATATTGTTGTGGTATATACTCAAGCTTAATATGATAAATTATTACTGAAATATGTGTTATATAGCTGTTATTAGCCCAAGCTGAAATTGAACATAAAATACAAATTGAGTATTTAGAGTTTGATTCGAAATTGACATCTCGAAGTTTAAATTATGTGATGTAGAAATATTTTTTTTTTATTTATTTAAGTACAAAGTTTTCAAATTATTCATTATTTTCGAATTTATATCCGTTTTTCAAATAAAGATTATACGTTTCTTGGGGAAAAATGCATTCTTCTGATTAAATTAAATATTTAACAGATAATTT
Source organism: Modiolus philippinarum (assembly GCA_002080025.1). Lineage (NCBI taxonomy): Eukaryota > Metazoa > Mollusca > Bivalvia > Mytilida > Modiolidae > Modiolus > Modiolus philippinarum. Next base: position 33,675 of record MJUU01013324.1, on the reverse strand, counting down.
CATCAACTTGTACATAAATCTTTTATCCACACTTTTACATGTACATGCAACTTACCTATCAGGTAATACAATTTTCCGTTTATTCTATCATTATACAATACATGTACTTCTTGTGACAAGTTTTTAATCACACTGCTCTTGAAAGTTTTAGTTAGAATAAACAGTGTCATTTTAGTGTGAAGTAAGCAATGGTTTCTACATTATGGAAAATCTTGATCTCGACTATTTTTTCTAGATTTTTGATCATGTTAATTCTTTTCAAGGCAATAAACCTATAGGCTTTCTTTTCTAAAATTCATTTAGCTAACGTTTAGATAAAATGAAACAATTTCAGTGAGAAACCTCGGTCTGTTATCTCCCTGTACCAAGCTGGGACTAATATAACTGTTATATTAGTCCCAGTACCAAGTTAGTTTTGTATGGTTCAAAGTAACCCGAATAATCCAGTCGTTATATTCCAATCACTACGATCGCTCCATTAGGTTCAAAGTGGAGATAATTTTAATTAGCATATCAATACCCTCTTTTGATATTTAACTATATATAAATAACTTGGTACAGGGAGATGACTGATTCCACCCGACACTGCGCATTCGTATTTTTTTCTCTTTTTTTCCTCAATGTATTTTTTAACCAAAAGACGTCAGTGGAGTCTTAACGACCTAGAACAGAATAACATGAGCGGTGCAGGTCCATGAAAATGTGCACAACTAAGATATTTTTAGAACTCCAGTCGCTTATTGGGACTGCCTGTCCAAATGTTTTAAAGGTTTACTATTTTATTTTTAATCGAGATAATTATTATATGTACCAACTCAGTTTCGATATACACATGTCCCATGTGAAACATTTTCGATTTCAGACAACAAGTTAGAATGCATTAATTTATGGTATTTATCATGTTTATTATCGACACTAAACTGGAAGCTGTACGAATAAATTTGAAGGTTTCGACATTCCATGGTGTAACTGATGTAAATGGCGATGAAATTGGTGTCTAGCTTTGGGAGGCATGGGAGCTATGGTGTCAGTTGGAATAGCCCGTGTAGAATTTCTCAAACTGAATTATCCTGGAACTCAATTAAATAATTTAAAGGATATATTTATGATCAGGGATTCTCGATTGAGCACAAAGAAAGCTTCTATGATGTACTATGACCAGCTGATGTCTCAGTACCATTTGTTCAAAAATGTGATGTACCGGTATTAATTTTCTCAGATGTAATAATAATTTCTTGCTGACACAAACCAGTAAATCTGATAAAGATTTCCATGTACATGTTTGCTAATATTTGATTATCAAAATAAATATCTCCCTGATGCACGTGGCTTAATTTACATATTTTAAATTTTTATCAGTATGACGAACGCCCTATTTGCACTAAATTACTAGTATTTAGGACAAAATCCCTTTTTACTAGCACCATTCTCTACATTGAGAGCTTCCTATTATCCCTGATGCATAAAATTTTACCGAGAAAGTGTTTGGTATTTGTCAATTTGTGAATCCTTTAAGTAAATATAGCTTCTGCTGATCAGATCACATTTTCACGTATTTTTAATCTCCGACTTTTTAAGTGGCTATAGTCATCATTTAATCCAACGTATGACCTATGTATATACCTCTGATACTATTTACGTCAGTTGGATTAATATTTTTAAAATGGTTTACGTCAAGGAGATATGATATACATTGATATATTTACAGATATGATGTTTTCAGTAAAGAAAAGAAATAAAAGATATAGGAAATTAACCTTTAATTAACCATTAATTTACGATGTGATAATCGTAAGATCATGCACTCCCGGCATGCACGTTATCAAATTTTAACTTTGCAGTATCCACCTGTTTGAGGTACGAGTATCAGAATATTTAGCTTGAAGCTTGAATAATTCATGTCATTTCTAATGCAAAGGAAGTTACCGTCACAATTTTCGGAATTATATAATTTTAAAATGAAAAGAAAAAAAATACACATACACTAATTTATAGCAAAATTTTCTTTTTGGGGGTTAATGATAGCCGAGATATTATTATACACAGTCACTGTGTATAAACAATATACACAAGTCTGTCAAATATCATGTCTAATCTGGGACTAATATAACAGGGATATGACACTATTTAACAAACCAGTTTGATCGAATAAAAAGCGGTGTCCAGGCTACGGTTTTCGGCTGTAACTTTTGATTTATTCAACATAAAATTAATCCAAAAAAAATTGCCGAAAAGCTGATTTATCGTATATTTACAACATTAAATTTTCATTCACACAAAAATGAAATCCTAATTAATTAAAATGGGTAATAAATGCACCAGGGGTTGTTTTCTTGTGTATAGAGGTCTTAAAATTATCGAGAAACCGTCCAATAAACAAATGACAGTTATCGATGATTAATGAGCGTCAGCACAATGAAAATCAAGAAAATTGGCTAACTTCAACTCGTTAGTTTACCTGTCAAATTCCATCCTACCATTACAAAATTTTATCAGTATAAAGCTCTTTGTATTTGGGTTTATAGTCATATATAATTTATGCAGGAAAGATTTTTAACAGTGCTGATAAATTTTGACTGATGTGACCATGCTCATGCAATTTTTAGAAAGAAATTTTTGAGTTTAAACACTAAACTTTTCCCTGTGTATTTTACAATTAAATTTTCAACAAAATTTAAAGAAAAATATACCATGATTCGCAGCGAAGTTTCATCTTTTCAATCATATACATTTTGTAGCATTAAATATTTGGGGGAAAATAGAAAGTGTACTGAAAAAAACGTCATGAAGTGTAAAATTTCGCGGTATATTTCTAAAAAGTTTAAAATTATCCAACTTTAAGAGCAAAGTTTGTGTACTTTGGACTAAATTTATTTTACAAATAATATGCTATGATTTTCAGCAATCTTTTTTTTCTATAAAATGGTGTTCTTTGTATTAAAATCGGTGCAAAAATGTAGCTGAAAAGTGTACTAAAACTTTCCTATGTTTTAACAGAGAAATGCTAAAAAATGCCACGATTTACAGGTAAATCTACCGAGACACTGAAATGAATGTTTCAAATCCCTGTTATATCATGTATATTAGTCCCAGGTCTAATATACAGACCAGGTATATTACCTTGTTTTAGGCATACACACACGTGTCATATACCATGTGTTGTCTTAGCAACCTAGTTATAACTTGGAAGAATGATGAAATTGAAAAGAAAATACACACACCGGTCTGAAACTAAAAAAAAAAAAAATAATAGGAAATCCTAATTAAAGGGAAAAAACTTTAGGCAGCATTATCAGATATAATAACAGAGCAGAGATCCATCTTCATATTGAAGCTGGAATATAAACATAAGTTTCCTGTTTCATTGAAGCAGAGAAGTGAAGAAGGGTATTTTCCAAGACAGATCTTCAAATTCCGGCCAATTGGGATATTACATGCGACTATACTTACGAGATTTTAGTTGTTTGTTGAATAATCATTTATGTGTATTGTCAATTGAAATCCGTCACTTCTTCTATCAAAGCGTAAACCAGGAACGTGTATAAAACGTTATAATGTGGACTATCCATCAACATGCAATTTCGGTAACTGGTATATAAACTAGTATGACTCCAACAAGTATGGCCATCTAGCCGTGTAGTTTGTCCGTTTTCAGGATATGTTTAAAAGTTGTCAAAAATCGGGTAAAGTTGAGTTGACTAAGGATACATGTACTGTGGGGAAAAGGGGGGGGGGGGGGGNGAAATCAGTTGTTAACTGTTTTTGGACCATTTGGTGTTTTCTGTTCTATCAGTGTTCTCTTAAATTTAAATTTTGTTAAGGGAAATAAAAAAGCACTGCTGGCTGTTATTCATAAAAATTGTGATCTTTTATCATGTATTTAGATTTACTCTTAATTTTGTGCACAAAGAAGGTGTTTTAAGAGACCCGTCAACTGTATTCAGGAAAATTAAAGATTGTTAGTCTGTTAATGAAACCCCTGTTGCCCCCTGTACTTCCTAGGAATAAAATCAATAAATGCCACACTTGGAAGTTTTCAGTCGAATATGGCTGTAAATGTCCTTTGTGTCCATTTAAGCACATGTACAGTGTTTTGGAAGATTGTATACTACTCGGAGGTCATCGAGAACCAAATTTTCTTTTTTTTCTTTTTTTTTTTTGTTGCGACAATTATAAACATCTCCACTAATGAGACATAAGTTGTCGAAATACGCATAAGCAGAGCCTAAATTCACAGTAACCTCGATATTTTGTCATTATTTGCCCTTCCAAATGGTAGCTAATTTAGTTTGCTCCTGAAGGTTGTATTTGTGTACATCATTATTCCTAATAAAATATTGTTTACACAATTGTGTGCTTAATTACGAATTTTGACAAAAACCTGCAAAAATGTCAAAATCTGCCAAAATTGAGTCAAGTTGAAAGTTCAGTGGATAAACCTTTTCAATGCATTTGAGTTAACTTTGGTATAGGATAGCGTATACAACAGATTATCTAGCTATTAAAACAGTTTTAGAGAGGATTTAATTGCTATACCGAATGATATGAATTCCTGAGATTTGTGCCGCAGCACCTATTATCAAACTTTGTTTACAGACAAATCCTGGAAAAACTTGAAACTTTATTATTACTAGATTTAACATATCCTTATATAATTTTAAGATACCCCTATACAATTCTGTCAGATTTTCTTAGTGGATTTGAAGTCAGGAGTTCCGATCAGAGAAGTCTTCATGAAACCTTCAACGACTGTAAAGAAATTGACGAGTTTTGGTAGGACTTAAATATATTTGCAAGGAGTACCTGGGTTCGTAAATTTGCTTGGTTCTTCATAAATTGCCGAAGATAATCCGATTTTTTAATTTTTGCCAAAATTCCACACGAAATTTGAAATAGAAGGAACCCAACCCATCGGTCTTCTTGATCTGTCAATGCTAAAAAATAACATGTTTGATATTAGTGCTTTCCTGTTTTATTCTAAGTGTTCGATCTTTCAGCTATATCAAGATATATACGACATGACAAAGTTATGCCTTACTCAAGATGAAAACACTGAGCTGGCTTTTTAGTCCATCTGGCTATAGCCAGGGTGAACTTTTACCATCACTAAATGCGTCCGTCCAGCCGTCCGACGTACACTATTCAATCAAAGTTCCTTTTCTCTGAAACTTATAGGCCAACTGGAACAAAACTAATGGCCATTATATTAAGTAGCCCTTTGTTGCTACCCTACAAAAAAGTGTTTTTGTTAGGTCTGTGCTGTATACAAGATAACTATATAGACTGTCTGTCTCAGCCAAACTCCAGATGAGCTATTCGGGCTCTGTATGTTTCTTTGAGCAAACGGTCTGTCTTCACTCGTTCTTCAAGGTTGGTGCTTAGAGAGACCGCTTAAGAATACTGCATATATCAGATTTACTGGTTCGAATGCATGATGATCGAAACCACGCGACCATAACATCGTCTCCTCGCACTCGAGGGGTACTTCCTTATTCTTGTTTCAGAGATATTGAGCAATCTCATCTACTCCTGTTTGTTTGTCAACACCTAAAATTTTACATGTTTGACCTGGTAACTGTTGACTAAAAATTGATCTAGCAAGCTATATGATAAATAACACATTGCCGGTCGAATACAGAAGCAAAAAGAGAGAAAGGGAATATTCTACATTCAAAAATAATAATAAAGAAAAGCGGTAATTTACATTTAACTCGTACCAATTGACGGAACATCCATGAAAAAGACAAATCAAATGAACAAAATTGAGCAAGAACTAAACAGGACTTAAGGTAAAGCAGCGTGAACCCCTAAATCATTGAGTGATCTACAAGGGTAAGCATGATCTGCTCTACACATGGCACCCGTCACAAAGACGACTACTAGACATGCTAGAAAAGATAGAATATAGAATGATCTGTCTGGTGGCTGATTGGTAAATGTCAATTTCTTACCTATGACAAAACCAATTAAAAATCAAGGACAGTATTCTTTCTGTAACCCTCCAACATTTGAAACGCTTCAATGAATCCATTTAGCATTTGGACAAATAAAATGGACAAATCGGTACCAAAATCAACATCAGTGAGATGACAGTAAGATATGCCAGACAACACATAAAAAAACAAAAAACAAAAACACTGAAAGTGTTTACAACAACAGAAAATCGGGAGTATCGGGTGTTCCGGAAGGCTATAGGCAAACGGACCAGGCCCCTTTCATTTCTTTATCTTTCATTGTTACTGCGACGTAAAATGATTTCCTCAGTCTGTATACCATTATTTTCTGTCAAATAAACATGTAATATAGCAAACTGCAGTTGATGCTTAGTATTTAGAAAAAAGGTAAGTTCTGGCTGGAATACAGACCGGAGACACTTTTCAAGGTATACAATATCAGTAATGTTGTCGGAATGAACACGACTCAAAATTCCCGTATTTGTTAAACGTTATAATAAAGTGGCATTATTTTTCAATTTTTCCCGTTGAAAAGCAGCAGGGGTCCGCAGACATAAGGAATCAAAACATGTAAATGGTGATCAAAAAGATTTGCATGTTATAATTCGTTTGTTGTAATTTCTTCTGGAATAAAATGCTATTTGATCTTTCAATAATAATCATAATTGTCAAACAATTCTGTGAAGTATTAGGTCAATTAACAATTATGTCGCTTTCAGTTTTGATAACCAATAACACTTATGTATCGAAATGAGTCAGCAAATGTATATTAACTTGTTAAAAGGGAAACTGTATCACCCCTTTTATATGTCTCTGTCCCGTTATTTTCTGTTACCCAGAACAAAGAAATACATTTTTGAAAATCTTCCAATGTATAATATTTGGTAGAACCAAGCAATGGAACAACGCTTTTAATGTTGTTCTTCGTCTTGAGGTCAACCACAGGGCCTTCTTACTAATTAAAAAATTTTACTAGCCATGCATATACACAAACTTTTCTAATTAGTAACAAGGCACTGTTGGTCAACGATTTCAACCATGAGCTTTGCTCGACCTCATAGTAAGTTCATGACGGCTCTAACACAGAGTTGAGCAGAATTCATTGCTAATTGTCAAACAAAGCCATGTCCGTGTTTATTAAGCCCATAGATGCAGGACTGTCAACAAATATAACATAGCTGGCAAATCGCTCTTACAATCACTGCCATCCGTTACTTGACAAAGGCACTAGTGTCCTAAGCTATAGACAAACACATGGCGCTCATCAAGTCGGTCTTCATCAAGTCGATTGTAAGAAAACTTGGCATTATAAAATAGTGAGATGTTTCAATGTCGTAAACAAACACCCCGACTTATCTCCAAGTGTACTGAAACACCAGCATGTCGGCCCTGCAACAGAAACATTGGTTATCAAGTAGAAAATATTTACAAGTAATAAGAGAATGAATGCATGGATTGTTAATATTGAAATATCAAAACATCAGAATTGTTTGATTGACACCACTTCAGAAGTGGAAAAAACAGCACAAGTATATACTGTATGTCTATAGATACAGGATCGCTCTAGTATTTGTCAATCGAACAGAAAAGCCTAATGATTCCTTTTAATTGTCGAAAATGTATGTATAGAATTGTAATGAAAAAGACAATACAAACGTACGAAAAACAAGAGTTCTTAAAAAAAAAAAAAACAGAAACAGCTTAATTTCGGCGTGGTTTAATCAGACACGCATTCTTCATTTCTGGTGGTCGGTTGGACCTTTTTCGGGATCGATGCCAGAGTTGGAAGTTTCAAGCTCGGGAATTCGGTATTCTTATTATTTAAACCCGGGATGTGAGGAATCTGATTATCATCAATTTTGAAATTCTTTTTAAGGTCGAGTGTTGGGAATGAGAAAAAAAATAATAAAGTCAGGATTCATTGATGAGACACTTCACCCCTCCCCCCTCTTTAATGGTAGTTATAGCAACCACGGTTAAGTTCACACAAAAATGACACTAAAACATGTACTTTCAAGAGCAGTGTGACACAAGAATTACCTGTATTGTATATTGATGCAATAAACAGAAAGTCATTACCTGATACAGGTAAGTATGCATGTACATGTAAATGTGTAGATTCAACATTTATGTACCATTTGATGAAAATATCTATTAAATATCTTATATATTTTAAATTTTTATTTAATCAGGATATAATGAAATAATTTGAAAAAAATGCACTTCAATAAATGTAAATAAAATCCTACAAATCACATAATTTAAACTTAAATATGTCAAAATATATGAATTTCAAATCAAATTCTAAATTTTCAATTTTATTTTAATATTCAAATTACTTGTTTTGTTTATGTTTGATTCAGCTGGGACTTTTAAAGTAATAACTCGCAGATTTCAATAATAATTTTTTTATATAAACTGGATTGTAGACCACAACAATATAATATAGTTAGTGTAACAGTTGATCGAAACACATTGGAAGTCTCCCAAAATAATAAGGAATAAATAAAATAACTTCACGCAAAAAAAAAATAAAATAAATAAATAATAAAAAAAAATTAAATGGAAACGTAAAAAATAATTAATTTTAATTTTTGTGACATTAAACACATGCAAGGAAACAGATATAAAATAATTCTAAATTTGCAATGATGAGCATTAACAAAGTTTGTATGAAAATAATGTTATACCTGTTTGGAAAATACCTGAAAATGAAACATATTTTCTTAAATTATATAAAACCCCAAAAAGATTTTTGATAAACAAAAACAAAACACAATAACCAGATATTCAAAACATATTTTTAATCTCCCCAAACTGACAGAGAATAATTACATGCAAACAAGACTTTAAACTAATTAATTTGAAAAATATTGTAAAATAATTCTATTTTTAGTGAACAATTTCAAACATAACCATTTCAATAAAAACATGCAAAGGAATAAAAATAACTATTCTAAGTTTTGTTAACATAAATAACAGGTGTTACCTGTTTGGAAAATACCTGAAAAAGAAACATATTTTCTAAAATTATATAAAACCTCAAAACAATTTCAATAAACAAAAACATAATAACCAGATATTCAAAACATATAATAAAATCTCCCCAAAATGACAAAGAATAATTACATGCGAATAAAATTTAGACAAATTAATTTGAAAAACATAAAAAAAATATTAAATTTTTAGTGAACGTTTCAAATATAAACATTTCAATAAAAAACATGCAAAGGAATAAAAATAATAACTATTCTAAATTTTGTTAACACAAATAACATTTGTTACCTACCTTTTCAATACCTAAAAAATAAACGAAATGAATTAATGCATCATTCTCACGTTTTACTGAGAGGGTCGGGTCTGTGTACTATGTTTTATACCCGCCAATACACAGGTGAAATTATTATCTCCCCTAAACAGTCTTGCAATACACAAACATACTGTGAGGGGAAACGGAGTTGTGATGAGGGAACTAATGCATTGTTATGCATATTTCACTGACTGCTGACCTAGTCTCAATGAGCGAAATCTTTAAATTTTAATAAAATGTAATATCAAATTCACCAGACATGCCAGAGCATTTGCGAAAGAGTTTCTATGCAATCTCGAAACGGGGAATACACATTGCTTTTAACAACTATGTAACATCG
>MJUU01013324.1:0-16341 GCA_002080025.1 Modiolus philippinarum | reverse complement strand
GACCAACCTACATACCAAATATTATCAACCTGCCACTTCTAGTTATTGAGAAATGGACTTAAGCAGAAAAACTTAACGTGGCCACTAGACCGTGAAATTGAGGTCAAGGTCACATGACAAATGTCAGACTGGCATATACCCAAATAAATCTTGCTATAGGACAAATATTGTGAGTCTAGAGGCTACAGTTGCTGAGAAATAGACTTGAATGTAAAAATTTAACAAAGTCACTGAACCATGAAATTGAGGTCAAAGAAACATGACAGGTGTCAGACTGGCGTGTACCCATATAGATCTCCCAACAAACAAAATATGAAGGGTCTAGGTGTAACAGTTACTGAGAAAAGGACTTGAACGTGAAACTATGTCGCAGATTTTCTAAGTTCACTGAACCATGCAATTGAGATCAAGGCAACACGACAGGTGTCAGACTGCCATGTACCCATATAGATCTCACTATAGACCAAATATGACAAGTCTAGGTATTATAGTTCCTGAGAAAAGGACTTGAATGTGAAACTATGTCGCAATGTTTATGTGCTTATTGAACCATGAAAACAAGGTCAAGGTCATCTAAAATATATGCTGCTGGAAAGGTCATCAGTTGGTGGTGCTGTGGACCAAAGATGATGTTTGTATGTATTACCCTTGAAAAGTTATGAAGGTTTTAGAAAAAAGTTTACCCGCCGCCCCGTCGACGTCGCCGGATTGCTATACCTATGTCTCGCCTTCAGCGACTTTCGTCACAGGCGAGACAAAAATAGATTTTTGAGATTTCCCCCATTTGGGACCCATTTATCTCATTAACGGTACATGTGACATGAAATCCGTTGACATACTTCCGATTCCAAATTTCCTAAGGATCACACTGAAAGAAACCCCATCAAAATCCGATAAATAATAAATATTCTACAGCCCAATATATGAAAACACTTAATTTGGCCCTTTTTAAAAAAACGGGTGGGGCCACAATACCCAAAACCAATCCCAACCTTCCTTTTGTGACAAGCAACATTATGTTAAAATTTCATAAGGATTGATCAACTAGAACTGAAGTTATCGCACGGAAACGAAGAGTCTACAGAAGCTGACGACGACGCCGACGACGCCGCCAGTATCATACCAATATACGACCTCAAAAATTTTTTTGCGGTCGTATTAAAATAATTTAGACCTAGTGGATATATATTATGGCATGCAAAGAATTTACAAACAAGAAGGTATACATGGAGGGGGCCAAATTTAAAGCAAAGTCGTTTAGATTATTTTTTGATATCTACAGACTTTGATAGTTTTGTAAAAGATGTACATGTGTATCCATTGATGTAAGTTATCGTTCTGATCATTCCCCTGTGTGTCTTACATTACAATTCTATAACCAATCAAGGGGTAGGGGAACCTGGAAGTTTAATAATAGTCTTTTACATGATAAAGATTATGTAGATGAAATTAAATGCATATCAGAGACTTTAAATCAGTACACTAATCGCCTTAGAATAGAGGGAAATGATGATTTAGAATTTTCAATTAACCCACATATGTTTTGGGAACTTCTAAAATGTATGATTAGAGGTAAAACTATTTCATATTCTTCCTACTTGAAAAAGAAGGATATACATGTAAACATTGAAAAGGAATTAGAGCAAAAATTAAATGAATTAACTTCTATTTTTGAAAAAAAATGCTTCTGAAAGTATAAAAAATAAAATAAAGGAAGCTGAAGATCAGCTGGTCACCCACAGGGAAAAAAAGATAACTGGGATTATGGCCCGGGCTAAAGCCAGATGGGAAGCAGAGGGTGAAAAGTGCACAAATTATTTTTGTAATCTTGAAAAAAAGGCATTATACTGAAAAAATTATACCTAAAATAATATTGGATAATGGAGATGCTTACAGACCAATTTGAAATTTTAAATGCACAAAAAAATTATGATGAAAAATTGTATACATCAATAAATCCAGTGTTAACTGAGGAACATGAATCTTTTTTTTTTGATTCACATAATTGTTTTTTAAACAAATTATCAGATGATCATAAAATTCAAGCTGAAGGTGATCTTACTTGTTTTGAATGCCTTCAAGCACTAAAGAAGATGAAAAATGGTAAATCCCCAGGGCTAGATGGTTTTACAACCGAGTTTTACAAATTTTTTTGGAATGATATTAGTAAATATTTAGTTCAGTCATTTAATTATAGTTTGGAAATAGGCGCTTCTTTGAGTAAGAGACAAGGAGTGATTACATGCATTCCAAAGGAAGGCAAAAATAAAACTTTTTTAAAAAACTGGAGACCCATAACCCTTTTGAATGTGGACACTAAAATTGCCTCTGCTTCCCTTGCTAATAGAATTAAGCCATTCCTTTCAAGCATTGTAAGTGAAACTCAACAAGGTTTTGTGAAAGGAAGATACATAGGGGAATGTACCAGATTAATTTATGATTTAATAGAAAAGACAGAAGAAGAAAATATTCCTACTCTATTAATATTTCTAGATTTTGAGAAAGCTTTTGATAGTCTTGAATGGTCCTTTATAGATAAAACGTTAGAATTTTTAGGATTTGGTTCAACATTTTGTAGATGGGATAAGGCATTATACTCAAATACACAAAGCTGCATTATTAATAATGGACATTGTTCTGATATGTCTAATATCCGAAGAGGAGTACGTCAAGGGGTTCCTTTATCCCCTCATCTTTTTATTTCATCTATGGAATTGATGAGTGCTGCATTAAAAAATAATCCTAGTATATCAGGAGTACAAATCAATGGTTCAGAATATTTACTTAGTCAGTACGCAGATGACTCATCTTTAATTTTAGATGGTACTGAAATGTCACTTAGGGAATCCTTGTTCATCTTAGGAAAATTTTCTGAGTGTGCTGGCTTTAGAGCAAATCTGGATAAAACAGAAGCAATATGGACTGGTTCAAAAACCTATTCTAATGAAAAACTCTTGTTAGGACAGAAACTTTTTTGGAATCAAACAGGGAAATTTAAAGTATTAGGTATTAAATTTGATTTGAAAAATGTGGACAGGACTCTTTTGAATTTTGAGGATAAGATTGAAAAAGAAGAATGGTTATTAAAGTCATGGATATATAGAGACCTCACATACTTAGGCAAAATAATTGTCATTAAATCTTTAGCCTTGCCGATTCTTGTTCAATCTCTCACTGTTTTACCAAATCCTCCACCCATTATTATTAAAGAAAATACAAAATGTTTTCTTTAATTTTTTATGGAATGGCAAGCCAGATAAAATTAAACGTACTTTGTAATGTAATGATAGGTCCATATGATTCTGGTGGCCTGAAAATGCCACATTTAGAATCTTTTTGTAAAGCTTTGAAAATGTCATGGGTAAACAAACTACTTGACCCACTAAATATGTCGCCATGGAAAACTCTTGTTATTGATCAATATACCAAATATGGTGGGGATAAAATTTGGTTAATGACATCAAATGGAATTAAAACTGTTGCACATAAATTCAACACTTTTTGGAGGGATATATTTTTAAATTGGAGTAGTCTGTGTTGTGATACACCGGAAGGAGCCAACAGCTTTTTGAGTCAGTCCATATGGTTTAATGATTCAATTAAAATAAATAATAGAACCATATTCTTTCAAAAATGGGTTAATGCTGGAATATTTTTTATAAACGATCTTTAAAAGAAAACATGGAATTTATGTCACATGAGGAATTTGAAATACAGTATAATATTAAAGGTAATTTTCTTCAATATTATTCAGTTCTTCACACCATACCATAGGATTGGCAAAATACTATAGAAGGTTCTTCTAAATTAGATGAAATAACAAATGACTCTTACTTAATAGTAAGAGGAAATCCAAAGTCATGTAAAATTTTTTATGATAAATTTCTGTCAAGGTTATCAGAGTCACCAGTTAAACAACATATGGTGTGAGGAACTGAATATTGAAATTTTGGATTGGGACGTTATCTATCAGCGACCTTTTCAAATTACAAAGAATAATAAACTTATTAATTTTCAATACAAGATTCTTCATAGAATTCTGAGTACAAATGATATGTTGTATAAATTTAGACTAAAAGAATCCAACTTATGTAGTCTTTGTAATGAGACAAAAGAAACCATTGTGCACTTATTTTGTGAATGTCATCTCATCAGGAATATTTGGCTTGGACATGTTGGATTGGAAAAAATACTAAAAACCAAATGTGCACGTAATGTAAAATTCAGCCCAAAGGACATTCTGCTTGGTTCTGACACCTTTGGCTTATCTATCAATCTACTTATAATTGTTGTAAAATATTATATGAACTCTTGTAGATATAATATGTCTAGGCCATACATAGGGGGTTTAACTCTTGTATTGAAAAAACTTATGAAATAGAAAAAATGTCAGTTATATGGTATAAATCTCCTGCAGTTGGGACTTTGATTGAAAATAAGTGGCAACCTTTAAAATATTTGGAATGAAGCATAGGGGTATGGGTTGGTATTGGTAAGAATGTAAGAGAATGTGTGTGTATGGGAGGAAATGCAATTTTATTATTAGTATACTGGGGGCACATCACAATTGGACAGTGCTATGTGTGCGCCCCAGGTTTATTTTTTGTAATATTTTGGATTGCAAGTATGATAGAGTTTGTGTGTAGTTATTTAGAATGAGTGAAACAATTTACCTCTTTGCATTTTTCTTTCTTTGAGAAACAACTTGCTTATTTTCTATAAAACTTAATTATTCTCTCTTTCTGGTTGAGGTTAGTGGAGGGACAGTGGGGACCACCTGTTGTGTCCACCACTGCTGCTCTATTGACCTTAACTGTTTTTTGTTGTTTTTTTTTGGAAATTGACAATATACCAGCTTCATTAACTTTAATAGTACAATTAATTTCTAATTAAAAATATATGTATATACTATCCCCTTGTGAAACTATATATTTGTTTTTTCAATGTATATCAATTACATAATAAATATGTAAACCACAAGCTTCAAAAATAAAAAATTACAAAAAAAATATTATGTTCCTACATCTAATGGATTTTCAAAACATCATGTATTTAGTAAAAGTTAACGCCGTCGCCGTCATACTTTGCACGCCTATGTCTCGCTTTCCGCGACTTTTGTCGCGGGCAAGACAAAAATTGGGCAGGGGTTCCCCTTGTAATCTAGTATACTTATTGCCGATATCAAAAATAAATTATCTAGCAGAATACTTTTTTTCTTAAATTTCAGTTTTCTGGTCTAGTTTCCATGGCAACAGAGAGCTCCAACATCCAGTACAACCCATCAGACAACCATTCAAATAAAAATTTGGACAGGGGTTCCCCTTAAAATCAATAGGTCCAATGTAAAAACTATGTTCCCCACTGTCAGCCATCTGGGATGAGGTATGGACCTGTCGATTACCTTCTTTGGGTGGGACCATCTAAGGACCATTGTGGCTAAGTTTGGTTTTAACTGGACTGGTAGTTACCGAGAAGAAGATCTTTGAATGCATTTTCAGTAGGGTTCAATGTTAAAACTATGTACCCCGCTGACGGCCATCTTGGATGAGGTACAGACCTGCTGGATACCTTTTTTTGGAAGGGACCATGTACATGTAAGGACCATTGTGACTAAGTTTGGTTTAATGGACAGGTACTTTCTGAGAAGATCTTTGAATGTATTTTCTATAGGTCTAATGATAAAACTATGTTCCCTGCTGGCGGCCATCTTGGATGAGGTACGGACCTGCCAGATACAATTTTTTAAGGGGACCACCAAAGTATTGTGACCAAGTTTGGTTCCAATTGGACCAGTGGTTTCAGAGGAGATCTTTGAATGAAAAGTTTATACCAGACGGACGCCGGATGCCAAGTGATGCCATAGCCAGGTGAGCTAAAAACTTTCCATTTAAGGGGGTAGACCTGGGGAAGCCTAAAATTTTGCGCTCGTTTAATTTTTTTAATATTTTCAGAATTAAAACTACACATGTTCATGTCAACTTTAAGCAATTTTCAACAATTTTTACCGTCCTGTTTTTTGTCTAGAGGTCACGAAAGATACCCCATTTCCTAATATTTTTTGGCCCGTTTAGGACTTGCTTGTTGTGTATAAAATTGGCTCTAATTAAATTTGTATTTGATTTGAAATTATTTCAATTGCAAAATTTTGTAGTTTAGACACGTGTGGAAGTAAGCATCAATAATGATAGTAAATTTAACTAGTTTGAACTGAAGTACATGGGTGTTTTGAACAGTAAGGGTTGAATTTTTAACTCTAATTTGATCACTATTAAACACTTCTTGTAAAAAATTCTGTCGTTTAATTTTCACCAAAAACTGAGAATAGAAAGAGTACTAGTATATGAAAGATTTATTAAAATTTTAGAAAATTCTACCGTCCCATTTTTTCTTAATTTAGAATAAAGTGGGTAAAAATCAATAAAATTGCTGAATCCGTGCTATAAATTACCTCCCTTGGAAGAAATCCGACTTTTACATTTTTTGATTTTCTTTGAAAGGAATTACAAAAATGTAGAGTAAAATGCACTCATTATATATAACTGGATGTTAGGTATTTGTTTTCATGACAAAGTGAATATTTATTTGGTGTGTGAAAAAAAAAAATACAATTTAAAAATTTTGATCATACCTATTGCAATGATTCTATTTGTTCGTGTAAGTAATAAAAAAGTGAAAAACGGAGTTATCTCCTCCTACCCCAGGTCTACCCCCTTAATGCAATGAAATTTCTTTGCAGATCATGTTTTTTGAGAGTTGAGTTATTTCCCTTTTAAATTTGTCTTTAAATTGTGGAATTTTATTTTTCAGAATTTTATTTACACTGACATTTGTATTGATCAATTTAAAGGAAAAATAATTTGGTTTCAAATTAACAAGCATTAAAAAGATTTTAAGCATCATTTGTTTGTTACTTTGCAAAACAATTTTTATAAACTTAGGAAAACATGGTAGTAAGTAAGTTTGGCTCCAAGTCAAAATAGCACTTGATTCCTTCAACTAAACTACTGTATAAATAATATCATGCTAACACACTCACAATGCAGATAATGCTTCAGCTTATGAAGTGGAATAGCATCAAAGACAATCAATCTGAAACCTTGTATCATCATCAATGGCACTGTCTTACAATTGACCTCTGAAAAGGTTACCATCTTTAAAATGTCTATAAGTCAGTCATTTTGTACAGTTAGCTCAACGTGAACTGATTCTCTCTCTCTCAACACCGAGTATTTTCCTGGGACACTGTAAAACACCGAAATTCTCCGAAAAATCCTCGGTGTTGTCTTGGAGGAATCACATGGATTAGCGTGTCGTTTATTGCCCTGAAAACGAAAATCCTCCCAACACTGTGACATTTATTTACCTGTGTTCCTTTGATCTTTTGCCAGTAACCACAGTCGTTAATTAGCAAGTCATTAACATTTCATCAATAATGTTTTAATAAAAATTATATTTTTTCCAAAGGTAGTAATTAAAAGTAAAAAGTCAATTTGTTTTTTAAATAACTTGAAAAAAATCGCCATGAAAATCCAAACAGATTCTACTGACAAATTGATCCACGCCAGGGAGTTCACTTTTTTTTGGAAATAAAATTGCTGTGTGTTTTTACTATAGAAAGGATGAAAGGGTCCACAAAGTTTTAAAAAATAGAGGAAACATAGAAAAAGATGTACAATGATGTAATTCATTCATAAAAAATATTTTGTAAATCTATTTTGTCACATATTCTATTTTTAGACATTTGCCTAATCATGCTAATGGTGATGCTTGATTCATTACACCTGGGTTTTCCGAAAATCTTGGAACTTTTACTTATAAAATGGATGAATAAAACTGAACAATATATAAACGTAAATATATAATGTTGTTTACTTCATTGCAAAAATGGGCATTCACTATAAAGGTGTCCTAAAAGTGTAATTGATCGCGCCTTATGTGCTCCAAAGGGAGAAAATTACCCTGCCCTTTTCAAAAGCTGCAGGAAACACTATGTACTTTCATTCTTCTGTGTAATATGTAATTAAACACCTTTTGTATTTCTATTTTGCCTTTTACTGTTTATTCCATGATAAGTACATGTACTTTATAACTTACTATTGTATCTTATTGTTGTCACAATTCTACCATAGGGATTTTTATCAAAACAAAATGAAAAAGGTCAATCACAGATTGCAACCCCCCACCTTTTTGGACCAGTACTAAAGTTTGGTTTCGAAAATGATAAATTGCCCCTTGAGCGTTTGACAGAAATTCTCAACCGACAGTGCACTACGTATACTACTTATCATACCATAGTATGGTGCCAAGTTTCAAATTTGTATCTCTTATATTATTTACCGGAGCTATCGGGGAGCATTACAAATGCAAGTACATACATACAGACGGACTGTATTACATAATCCCCCCCATCCCACCCCCGCTTTCGCTAAGCAGGGGGGATAATGTTTACACTGTTGGAATGACATCACTGTTAACCTGTGATAATCAAAAGCAAAAATTTTGCAAGGGCGACAACTACAATATATGTAACGGCAGATACTATTCACATCTATATGGTTGGGGTATAGGTTGGTAGAATGGAAGAAAATGTAGAAAAGGATCTGCAACATGGTAAGGATGACCAGGCATTGAAGCATACATTGTAAGTGGGCAGTCTGGCAAACTATTAAGATTAAATGGATTTCGAGCACAGGCACTTGTTTCATAAAAAAATTCCAGTCCCTCCCTCGAGAGGGAGGGACTGGAATTTTTTTATGAAACAAGTGCCTGTGATTTCGAGGACTGCATAGCCATATAGAATATCTTTATTAACCAAAAATGGGCCCCAAAGGGGCAAATACAAGAGAGAAAACAAACAATAAAATAAAAAATAAAAGATAAAATACAAACATAAGAGGGAAAGGTTGCTTGATTGATAGATAAAACAATACAAACAGTGTCACGACATATAGTTGGATATAGAGCATATAACTAAATCAACGATGAAGCTATGGCATATAATCATGGAGAAATTTACCAACAGAGTTAAGTATTGCCTTATCCTCACAGTTTAAAATAAAGTAAAGTTTTTGTTCATCATTTTGTTTTTGTTTTTGTATATGTTTGTAAATTTAATTGGACAATTTTGTTGCATGTTATGTCAGGTACTGTGTAATGATTTTACCCATTTATAAGTTTGTTTACACCATACTTGATTGTGGAATAAGGGCATATTTTGTGTACAGTAGATCACAATTTCCCTCCACCATGTCGAACTCAGTTCCGGTTGAGATATGAATAAAAGAAAGATTTAAGGGTTAAGCTAAAACCCTGTCAGAAAAATGGCCTCGTGATATGTTACACATATATACATTAACGACCTTCCAGACTATCTTAAACACAGCCAAATAAGACTCTTTGCAGACGACAGCATAATCTACCGACAAATTCAATCCCAAACTGACTGCCTTAAACTTCAAGAGGACATTGAAGCTGCCATTAAATGGGAACAAGACTGGCTCATGTCATTCCATCCTGACAAATGTAATGTAACGGTTGTGGTGTTGTAAGACATTGTTAACTCCCTTTAATAAAACAGTGAAATTTACAGACGAAATTTTAACACCTATAGTGAAGGATATAACAATTATTCATACTGTATAAATACCTACTTAAAACATGAAGGAACTTAACCGTAACAGATTTATGTTGGAACAATAACACATCCTAAAGTGGATGTAAATTTTAAGAAACAATTATACATATTCCTTGAAGTGTTACTTCAGAAATATATTTTGTTTTCAAATTTTGTTCTAGGTCGGAATTGACCACTGGACTTCCATGGTCCTATCTCTGGATATATCTAAACAGGCCTACTACGGTCGAAATTTGGCATGAAATATCCTGTATTTAGTATGAGACATGTTCTCTTTTTAATGGATCCATTTCAAAATTGTTCTTGTAGGAAACCATACACATTTCTATCATGTCTATTAAACATTGTATTTGAATATTTTTTAAAATAAAACATGTAACTTTCACGCCTTTTGGTATCATTTTCTACCATAACTCAGGTCCCAGAGGAACGAACCGTCTTGATATCAACATTATGGTATATGTCTGTCTGTCAGTTGTCCGATGTCAAGACCTTTCAGTTAACACGAGGGAATGGTGACACACAGACACCAGACCCTCCTGTTACAGTAACATCCTCAGAATTAGCACCAAAAAACAACCATTTCATTTTTATTACAACATGCACGGCCACATTCTCGAATCAGTTAAAACTGCAAAATACTTGGGTATCACACTATCTTCAGATCTTAAATGGAACACACACATAAATGAAATCATAGGAAAAGCAAACAGATCTTTATCATTCATCAGACGTAATCTAAAATTAAACTCGAAAGTAATAAAAGAACGAGCATACCAATCTCTTGTCCGACCAAAATTAGAATATTGTTGCACTGTTTGGGATCCACATACAATAGACAATATAAAAAATATCGAACAGGTACAAAAAAGAGCAGCTCGCTATGTGTGCCACAGATATCATAACATTAGCAGTGTATCTGAAATGTTAAACACTCTAAACTGGCCAACTTTACAAGAAAGAAGACTAAAAACACGACTCCAAATGTTCCATAAAGTAATAAACCATCAAATCTCTATTCCATCTCAAGACATACTAACTAAAAGCCAGTCAAAAACAAGATCAACCCATGAAGAAACATACAGGCAAATTCAATGTAACAAAGACAGTTTTAAATTCTCATTCTTCTGTATTGCGACAATCAAATCAACTGACTCTTTCAAGGATGCTCTTTCTCACAGTTTGCTCCTTGAAACATATCCACATTTACATTAAATACAGATTCTCTTGTTTTTATCTTATAGTAAAAAAAAATACCCCCCAAAAAAGTAAAAACATATTTATAAAAATAGCAAAATAGAAACTTGTAAAATATTCAAAAAATATATTGTAATATGCCTAACCAGGCATGCGCCGGAAAGTAAACATTAATAAGTTGATGGTTTTTCCGTAAACAAAGAAGAACTTAGAAGAAGAAGGTCTAATACCAATTAAACCATCATTACCTGGTGTAAACTCGCACTGTCTGGAATACTAAGAACAGCAACTTGGCAGTGCGTCTGTATTCCTTGGAAGTTCACAATCAACTGTGCAGAATTATGGGGTGTTCTGGGGTTTACTCGTTTATAGCCTGGGATCCTGACCCATGCTGACTATCGCGCAAGGGCCAGGTGGATTACAAATTATTCAGGGCCAATCTGCCCTGAATCAATACTTCCGTTTAGCTAGAGTTAATATCATAATAAACCCAACGTGCAGTTGTGGTGCGCCCCGAGAGGATGCCTACCATTTCTTTTTTGAGTGTACTAAATATAATGAAATACGTCGTCACTTGCTTTCAAATCTTAACCAGTTGCAAACTGAGCTTGAAATTAATCTCAAATTATTAACATGTGGAAATAGCAATTATTCAGCAGAAGTTAATATTGCGATATTCAATGAAGTTCATAGCTATATAAAAAAGTCAAAACGTTTCCTCATTGCTTGATTTAAATTATATTTCTGTCAACGAGTCCATGATTATGATTATAGTCAGTATATTTAAAAATCTACATATTTAGTAATTGTTCAAATCTGTTGCATGCTCTACTATTATTGTATAATACTGTATTATATGAGAGAAGACTTCATAAGCTGGATAAGCTTGTGTCCTATCCCTTTTGTTCAATGAGCAAATAAAATTGTTATAAACTAATCCGTTTGCGCATGTGTAGTAGAATCCTAGACATATCGGTACCTGGACATTTCGGTACCTGGACAGTTCGGTACTGACTCGGACATTTCGGTACTCGGTACTTGACATTTCGGGACTTGTGTTGGACAATTCGGTACTAACAAAAAAATTAGATACCTGGTCACAGAAGTGGCCATTATGAGTGATATTTTATATATTCTTGTGGAAAATTACATACTAAACTTGAAATTTCTGTTATTACTCCCCTTTGGGCCGTTTCCCTTCTTTTTTTCTAAAGGTACCAATTAACGTGTATTTATCCCCCTCTTAGCAAAAGCGGTGGATTATGTTATGAAGTCCGTCTGTTTGTACGTATTTGCTACCTACGTGCGTTTGAAATGATTCCCGATAGATCTGGAACTTTAAGAAACTTGGCAGTACACTAGAGTATGATGATATGCAGTAGTGCACTATGGATTCGAAGCTTTTGATTTTGCGATATACAATTATTGAAGAATTTTCCATGGCTATTTGTGATAGAAAGTTGAAATCCAGGAATCGATTTGCTGAAACTCTAAAAGATCAGTTTTTTTAATTCTATCTAGCAACCATATCTTTTTCAATTCCTTATATTAGGGATCGCTGCTTTCAATAGAAAAGACGGCACAAATCTCCTGTTCTAGTTTTGGTAAATTTTCAGAAACCCTCAAAGACCAGTATTTGTTGGAATTCAACCTAGCAAACCATACCTTTTTTTCAATTTCGCACAGTAACAGTGATTGTTTCCAAAAGGAAGACTGCAAAAATGTTTGATTCTAATTTTTCTACTTATGGTAAATTTCATAAAACTCTCAAAGGACCTGTTATTTTGTGAATCTATCTCGTGACCATATCTTTTTTCAATTCATGAAAGTAATAGGAATTGTTTTCAATAGAAAGACTGTATCTTCTTGGATTGGCTTATATTTCTCAACTAATTTTAGCTTCTGTGACCAAGTCTTGTTCTTTGAAGTTTTGTGTTTAATAAAAGATAAATGATTAAAGAAATTAAATTTGCCAATTAAAATTGATAATCTAATTAACAATGGTTTAAAAATTGGTTATCTTAACAAAATAAAAAATAAATTGGTTGATAACAATTACATTTTGTAACAGAAGAATAATTGAACGTAATTGTGAACCAATGATCTACGTTGATCAAAAAACATGTGCTTATTGTTTCAAAATGTGTGAAAAATATTAAAAAAAAACAACTACCAACGATTATTAAATTGCTTTGTAGAAAAACACAGACTATCTTACAAAAACAACTCATTATGTATGAAAATATATTTTATTTCTTTTAAGTACCGATCTGTCCAGGTACCGATTTTCAAGTCCCGATTTGTCCTGTACCGAGTACCGATTTGTCTAGTACCGAGTACCGAAATGTCTAGTAAGCTGAGTACCGAAATGTCCAGGTACCGATTTGTCTTGATACCGTGTAGTCTGTTGAACGATAGATAAACAGAAAACTAAACCATCGAAACGTTATGATAAAAGAAAAAATTAGTTGTTTTAAGCATGAATATAATGAACTTTGATGCATTTTACGAAAAAAGTTTGTGTTATTTGTTAACAAAAAGCATTCCGCGTCAATCGTTCCCATGATTCCGCATTTCCATAGACCAATCAGAGACCATTAACTTTTCTCATCCACCTGGCCCTACCGCGAGGTTGGGACAGGTTCGACCAGGCTAACTCGTTTACAACTCGTGCACGGGCTTATTTCCGGTTTAGTCTGTAAACATCCGTGTCATGCAACAATGCACCACTGCGACATTCCCCCTTTGTATTTTTATGTTGTTGGCCCCGGGTAGTTGAATCTGGACAAATGGTGGCAGGCCCTGAGTAGTTGAAAAGTCTAGTTGAATGTTGATTAGCCTCGAGAAGTTGAATGTTGAGTGGCATTGGGTAGTTGAAAAACTGGCTCACTAGTAAGTATAGATATACTGGCATGACATCTGGCCATGTGGAAGTTGCTCGGCCCTGGGTAGTTGAAAATCAGGTTCCTTTGGCAAGTAGTAGGCGTCTATCATGGAGTCTTCTGACGGGTTTTGAAGAACTGCACATGTACAGATGTTGGTTAAACTTCTGAAGTCCTCTGCATAACTTGCTTCTTGAAGTAATGTTGTCCATGGGTGGGTGACCTGCTAAAGTACTGCCTGCATCATCCCCACATCTAAAGAGACTAGGTCGGGGTTACCGACGCTAAGCTCAATAGACTGGTAAGTCTTGTAGGTGCAAAGTTATTGCAATGGATGTAAAGATGACTGATGCTGTTCTCAAAAATGAAATCTATGGAGTTGACATGTTTCCTGTGTCAAATGGTATGGTAAAGATTCGTTCATACACTGTCTTATGTATGAAACACAATATATTTATTATATTAAAATATAAAATACGACATATTTCTAAAATTAGTTTCAGAAGTCTGCCTCCTTGGTGAATCTGTTAATATTAAAAATATACATGAATTGGTAACAGATTATGCTTTCGAAGTGTTTGCAATTTATGTTTATAATTATCAGCTAGTTAGACAATCCTGTCAAAATTACAAACATCCTTTAAGTATGACTTCCTAATGAGTTTAAAATAGTGTATTGTTAAAAGATAAAAATATGGTTGTGTCAATTTTATGTACAATGATTACTTTTTTTTATTTCATTTCTATTATATGTTAAAAATCATGTATCTGTGCTTAAAAAAAGTGGCACAGAATAACATGACGATTTCAAACGTGAGAAATAAACATGAAAAAAGTTTAGTGCTCCAGTGGTCGGAAAGTGATATGAAATATGAGTAATGAGTTTATGGTTATTTTAAAAGTATTTATGATTAATTGATTAAAAATATTATTTAGTATTATTATGAAACGTTGATCCTCAGACGTCTCATAGGTTCAGAAGACGTGATGAGTGTTGACTTTGTCCCAGGAGCGTGGTACAAGATAAAAACATCGTCTGGACAAGAATCCTGAAGATCCAACAGCCACAGAAAAGTTTCAATAATTAAGCCAAACCTTGTTGTTGAAATTCCATAGCGGTATCTTGAATTAGATTAGCATACTTTCAGTTGTAAGGTTGTGAAATTGTGACTGTTGTAGTTGAACAGACCTTTATCGGTATTGGTTGAATCTCTTAGCCATCAGGACGCAGTTTAATTGTTGATTGTGAATGAAGATCATGGAAGGTTATAGCAATGTAGGATCATCGGTGTCAACACATCAGTAAAGAGATCGATACAATATATACATGTGTAACCATCAGACTAGTGATAATAGCATCGTTGTATACGAATAAAAGCAACTGTTCCAAAAAATATGTAGAACAGGAAGAAGTGTCCAATGAAATATAAAATATTCCTGGAGTTTTCCTCTCGTCCATAGTGAAAACACACTTTTCATATTCTGATCAGTCGTCAAGCATTTTGAGGACATCTCCATTTATGTACTGTTAAAATTCAAAAGCTTAAAAATATATATTACAGTTATGTACAAGTATTATCGGGATCCTGGTCTTTACACTTCTGAAGGTCCAATCTTTATCGTGAGTTTGGCTATGTCGATAACTGCACGAAGGTGGCATAAAAGATCGAGACCTATAATAACAGGATCGGTAATGTCTGTTACCATTAGTCTCCATTTGGTCTCTGTTTTTCCAACCATTATGCTGGCATCTCCTGCAAACCGAGCTTTCATCTTTCTGCTGTCATCAGTAGTTGATATGGGAAAATGCCGCAGGTTTTCAAAAAAACGTTTCTTGAAAACCTGCGGCTTTTTCCCATATTAACTACTACCTACGGGACTATAGAAAAAAAAAACAAACATGTAAGATTTGCTATTCACTACAGTTGAGACGGGTAAAACGGGCTAGATTTTTAATAAGGTCTTAGTCTACTCACATTTTTTACGTTGCTTGCGGTTTAAGCATCTCATAAGTAAAACAAAAATCTTATAGGTTTTACTCTTTTTCCAACGCTCAAGACTCTTGTTTAACCTGTTTAAGACACTGTTTATAAACTCTATCATTTTTATATAAGAAAGAAAAATAATAATCCAGTAATAAAAAATGTTTAGAGGAACACAGTTCTGTGATCGATATGAGTATTGTAACTTTTTACTAGACACTCCCATAAGAACTCCACAAAATGGAGAAGCACAAGTCAAAACGGACTACAAATTTAGCATAAATGATAAGGCTTCGCTTTATGACTGGTATAATGGGTATTTTTTAATTAAGTTTAAAGTAGATAAACTAGCTGACGGAGCAGCACCGAACAACGACACAGTATCTGTTATTCCAGATGTAACAAATTTTCTTAGTCAAATGAGAGTTTCCCAAAACGGAAAAACAGTTTACGACTGTAATAATTTATCTCTAGCAAATCACGTCAAATCATTGCTTACGTTTTCAGACGGATATGTGAATAGTGTAGGCAAAAACAGCTTTACTTACCCTGATAATGTTGCAACCGCTGTTGATGCTAATACATCCTTTCGTAAAATATTTAAGGCGAGAACAGCTTTAACTAACGCACGAGCAGAAGTAACAGC
>MJUU01013323.1:2926-25864 GCA_002080025.1 Modiolus philippinarum | reverse complement strand
AAAAAATTAAAAATATTAAAATTTTGAAAATTTTACGGAAAAGGGGCAATAACTCCAACATGGGTCATCGGATTTTCTTCAAAATTGCACGGCGGGTAGATCTTGTCATTCTGATCATTTTTACCCTTGTCAGATTTTTGATATCTGCTACGGTTTTTGAGTTATTTGCCAAAAACAGCAATCTACCCCTACGTTCTATTTTTAGTAACAGCGGCCATGTTGTTCGGTCCTCGGACTAACCGAACACATTTTTTAAACTACATACCCTGGTGATGATCCAGGCCAAGTTTGGTTTCATTTGGCCCAGTAGTTTCAGAGGAGAAGATTTTTGAAGAAAAGTTTACGACGGACGGACGGACGGACGACGGACGACGGACGACGGACGCCAAGTGATGGCAAAAGCTCACCCTGGCTTTAGCCAGGTGAGCTAAAAATGTAGGAGAAGTTTGAGTCACAAAAAGGTGTGACGGACGGGCGGACGGACGGACGGACGGACAGACGGAGGGTATAACATTATCCCCGATCTTTCTTCGAAAGTGCGGGGATAAAAATACCTCCCTTGACATACGCGGACCTGATAGAAGACTTCATCAGAAATACAATGACAACTGGTTGATAATGCCAGAGTCATCCGACTTCCGGTCAACATGGCGACTAAAAGAGATATACACCTACTTCTGATTGCGCAAGTGTAGTGTACTTTTATGTTATACGACACCCATGCAGGGTCGCCTAGTGATCAATGACGTCATTTCCGGTTTGAATGGACAAATGGGGCTTCCAATAGGACCACTTCGGGCTCTAACTAGGAACACACCCACTTTCGGTCGCGCATGCCTTTGTACCTATGTTGTACAAGACCCCTGGGGTAACGTGTTGTTGTTTAATCACGTCATTTCCGGTCAAAATGGGGACTACAGGAGATAAATACCCACTTCTGGTTGCGCTTGCGCAATGTTAAAATATTATACATCCGGTCATGTGACTTCCGTTTCCGGTTAAGTGACTTCCGGTGACATATCACGTATACTAATTTCCTCGTGCCTATATACTAGTGGTCTACCCCAGCCATTTCAATTCCCATTTCCGAAATAGAAATATTGTAACGAGTTGTAAAGTCATGGTGATGATCGTAAAACGTCTGAAGTTACAATTGTAACAGTAGTTGAACAAAACCTTGGTGTATAATTATGATGGTGAGCCAATAAGTTCGAAAACCAAGCAAAATTTAAATATATATGTTTAGTCAAAATATACTTACCAACCATTCAAACAACACTAGAGCTATACCAGATGCTGCCCCAGCCCCTGCTAATCCAATAAAATGTTCACTTCCAATATTACTGCCGAATAGAGAAGCACCAACCTAGCCAAGAAAAACACACAAATTTACTCATATCTGAAGACTAAAACTAAGTTGTTTCAGTGGCAGCTGTGGATATCAGAACTGACTGAGCAAGACTATGCCTTAAAAGGTAACAAAAAATGCTCATAAGAAATCTTGATATTTCATCAAAACTTTACCCCCATATTTCAGATTATTTGATCAAACTAATTTGACTGTTATCTATCATCGTCTTAATTTGACAACATATCTGTGCTATGGTTTGGTACAGGCATTTTAACCTCCTCAACCAACTTGAGCAAACTATTGCATGACTGTGTACCTCACATGGTAAATGCACGCATATTTTCAGGCATCAATGATTTTGTTTCAAAATTACTATCTCGGCACAAAATCCAAAAGTATATTAATGACGTCATATGTGTTTGCTACAGACAAATCAAATGAGGGAACACTTTTCAGAAGAATTTTAGTAGGTCAACAAGTTAGTTTGTGCTATTAATCGTTTACAAACAATATAAAATTATGGCCCGCTGTTCAACCCTAGAGCCCTCGGGAAACAACTTCTCCAATAGATGACAAATCTGGATGAGGGCCATAATTTGTAAATTACATTTTAAACGGTTTCATCAATTTCACATAAATAGGTCGTATTGGTTTGAATTTCTCAAAGGGACCTGAAATATTCTCCTAGTTCTGTTTAGGATTATAGGGTTGTTTTCCGTTGTGACGTCATATCCTTATTGTTCAACGGGAAACAATAGGGTTGTTCCCGCTGTGATGTCAAATCGAGTTTGTTTGCTAAAACATCTGAATTATTTTTAAATCACCTTATTGCTTTCATCCAATCAAATTTTCTCTTATTTAGTAAAATATAATAATAGTAATTATAAAAATTTTATCCCACGGAACACAGCAAATATTGGGGAATTTCAGGTTCTATAGCAACCAGTCTGAAATATTACCATTGTGTCAAACAAATGGATATTTATGTTTAATTTTTTCGCACGAAAAAAAATATCATTAAACTGACATACAACCCTGAGCGTGCAAACACCATACTTCACATGCTTTATACCCCTACCAAATAACCCAACTTTATCATCAAAATCCCATTGATACCAGTGTAATTGTCATGTAATTGACCAAAAATAATCAACAATGACCCTCCTGGCTCAAGCAATTTTTAGTAACTACGATGAAGGCAAGCAACTGTGACTTTTCCAACATGTTTCAAAATTTACAATGTTGGTAAAATTCATCTAGCAAATGGGATTACATGTAAAAAGCAGGTTTTTCTAAACCAAAATCAATATTTGTATGTAAACATTAACTTAAATGTTTTTTTAGAAAAATTAAATATTTACTTACTGCAAACCATGGCATTGATCTTCCCGCCAAAAAATAACTTTTGATATTTCCTCTGTTTGGTCGGAATAATGTCTACAATTAAAGGTAATGATAAGATTTTAGTGCAATTCTGGTCGTCAAAATTTTGATTTTTATTAGTTACAAAAACAGAAGATTTGACAAGTGTTACTTTTAGGTAGTTCGAGTCTAATAAAAATTTCAGACAGAAATTTTTTTTATTTTAAGATATTTTGTAGGTCCTAGTCCATTCACGGTTTCAAAATGATATGTCACCAATCATCTTTTCTTGTTATCAGGCTTTGAAAATCAGGCCAAATTCAGTATATTTCAGCGATATTTACAAAGAATATATAGGGAACTGTGAGAACATGCTTATTGTTTAGCTTTCCTATGAAATAAATATCAGATAGATTTTTAATTTTTTTTTATATTTCAGGGGCATACATTTCAGCTATATGTTGAGCTGAAAAAAATCTATATGTCACCGTTTGATTAAGAGATATATTTTACATAGTTTACGAAATAGACAACATTTACGGGAAAAGGGAATTAATTCGCGGGAAAGTGTATGTCAGTCTAAAGGCCAAATAAGGAATATTCCGGCTTGAAAATCAAGTCAATCCTGCATCCGACTTGTGTTTCGCAAATGCGCCAATCGATTGCGCCGTGTATTAGTGTCGATCTACCTTATGTATGAGTCTCCATTAATTTTCCATATTTATATCTCTATAATGCTAGGGATTGACTTGTTGATTTCTTGAATAATCAATACTTTTTTATAGGGCCTGTAAGTCTCGTACAATTTTGGAACTTCCGGGATAAAAAATTGTACCCGGATTGATTGATTGAATATTGTTTAACGTCTACTCAGCAATATTTCAGCTATATCAAGACGAGAACAAGTTTGTTGATAAATAATCACTTTGGGGTATGGAAATGGCCATGGGACGGGAAATTCTGACTGCCACTGGAAAAGTAGGGTGAAATCGTCAAGGGCGGGGAATTTAGCCTTGTAGCCGATCACCTACGGACCACCCCAAAGAGAGCTTGCTACAAGGGTTCTTTAACGTGCAGGAAGCGTGGCATTTCTTCCAACACGTGGACCTGAGTTTACATCCCATCCGAAAGATGGGTTGTGTATTTATTAATCCCGCACAACCACGGAATGGGTCCTATTTCTATCCGGAAGTTACATTTTAAACAAAGGTATTTGACGTTTTTAGAAAAAAATTGAACGTCTCAATCCTCTGACGTCATTTTTCAGCGGGAAACGTTTTCGAATTGCATGTTTATCGTGGATTCTCGTGAGTCACATGACGAGACTTACAGACCCTATTAAGCACAAACAAAAGGGATCGACAAATTTTACGTATAGTTTCGAACGTATTTGGACCTTGATACAACAACTGACAACCTTTGATACAACAACTGATAACCTTTGATACAACAACTGACAACCTTGATACAACAACTGACAACCTTTGATACAACAACTGACAACCTTTGATACAACAACTGACAACCTTGATACAACAACTGACAACCTTTGATACAACAACTGATAACCTTGATACAACAACTGACAATCTTTGATACAACTGACAACCTTTGATACAACAACTGACAACCTTGATACAACAACTGACAACCTTTGATACAACAACTGATAACCTTGATACAACAACTGATAACCTTGATACAACAACTGACAATCTTTGATACATCAACTGACAACCTTTGATACAACAACTGACAACCTTGATACAACAACTGACAACCTTTGATACAACAACTGACAACCTTTGATACAACAACTGACAAGCTTGATACACAAGCTTGATACAACAACTGACAACCTTTGATACAACAACTGACAACCTTGATACAATAACTGATAACCTTGATACAACAACTGACAACCTTGATACAACAACTGACAAAGTGCTATATATCATAATAGCTAACCAGTTTACTTTAAACAGAAACAATCATACAGCTTATGTCAGAAATTACATGACCACCTGCTACAAAAGTGGTCATTTTCTGAAGTAGTGAAGTTCAAAGTTCAGGAACATTCAACAATATATTGTGGAAATGTATTCCCTAAGATGTATGAATGGGATGACAGAAGAATTATTAGGATGTTTCTGCCTTTTTCTTTAGCAACACATGTGAGCATTTTTATACTGAATATTGAGAACTTGAATATTTTCACATGCAGATGATTTAGAAATCAAATTATCCGTGGTCATCATTCTCAAATCTCAATACGATTATTTTTTATGAATTTCATCTTTCATTCTCTGGGGTATATAGATTTATGAAAAATATAGAGATGTACTTACCCATATTCCTACAGACAGAACTGCTAACAGATATAAAGCTATGACAAGAATATCAGTCCAGTGAGCGTACGCCATGATAAAAACAAGCTACAAAAAAATTTAAGGTCCTTTAAATGGTATAGAATACATTTTTTGCTCATCGACAGGAATTATGAAGTCATTTTTCGGTTGTCTCTTCAATGCAGATCAAATAAAAATATTTGAAATACTATTTAACTCAAAGATATTTAAAAACTTATAAAAACAAATAACCAAATAGAACTAAATATAAGGCCAAACTCAGCCAAGGACAGAACTATGAAAGAAGGAGATACTCCATAGTTTTAAGCAAAATTTTCAAAACATTTAGATATTGCAAGTTTCCAGATGAAATCGGTTTTCGAGTCAGCACCGAAGTACTTGAATACTATAGGGGACTTAAAGTCCACAGGCACAGGCATCGACCAAACTGCAATAAGTAACAGACTACAGAAGTCAAGGTAAATTTAATTTCTGTTGTATATGTGCGTGTCTTCATTTTCTTTTCTGTGCCGTGCTCATGTTATGTCTTCGTTTTTCCGAAGTTGCCATTGTCCTTGGATTGTTCTTTTCAGACTGGCGGTTCGGTTCTCACTTACTTTTCTGCATATGGCCATTTCGACAACTTATGTCTCTTCAGTGCAGATCAAATAAAAATATATGAAAA
Source organism: Modiolus philippinarum (assembly GCA_002080025.1). Taxonomy (NCBI): domain Eukaryota; kingdom Metazoa; phylum Mollusca; class Bivalvia; order Mytilida; family Modiolidae; genus Modiolus; species Modiolus philippinarum. The sequence goes on along the minus strand of MJUU01013323.1, from coordinate 20,118 downwards.
ACCATTAACCAAAAAGTTGTAAACAATGATAGAGCACAAATAACCCAGAAGAACTAAACGGAAATCCAAAAACAGCCAAGGACAGGGTTCTGCAAGAGGGAGATACTCCTTAGTGTTAAGCAAAATTTTCATAAATTAGATATTGCAAGTTTCCAGATAAAATGGCTTTTCGGGTCACCGAAGTACTGGATACCGGGTTGTTGAATACCATCGGGGACTAGTTGTAATAAGTAACAGAATATCTTAGTTACTGTAAACTAAATTTCTGCATATAGCAATTTCGACAACTTATGTCTCTTCAAATCAAATCAAATCAAAATATATGAAAGACCATTAACCAAAAAATTGTAAAAAATGATAGAGCACAAGAAATCAAAAAGATCTAAATGGGAAAGCCAAAAATCAGCGAAGGACAGAGCTATGCCCCAGCGGTCAAGTTTTTGCGGATTGGAAAGAAATGAACAATATTTGTAAAGGACCTTCCATGCATCATTCCTGTAAAGTTAATTGAATTTTCCTCGGTGGTTTCAGATGAGTGGATGTGATTGTGAAAAACAACGGACGGATGGGCGACGGACGCTAAGTGACCCTTTGGGTCAGGTGAGCTAAAATTAATTAAAATCAAATTAGTGAAAATGTTCTCTTTAACTAAAATAAATTCGAAAAGTAGTTTTGCTGAAAGGACTTCCGAAATAACTGATCTTTGATAGTTGCAAGAAATGTATCAAAATTATTAATTTTTTTTTTTACTTCAATTACAGAAAATGTATATGACCTACACAAATCAAAATTTATGATTGATAGAAAGAGTAAAGAATATTGTTCTTTTAGAATTTCACGAATTATAGTAATATTGGAAAAGACACTCTGAATTACCAATTAATATAAAAGTTTCATCTAATTGATTCAAATTCTATGGGTAGTTGTAGGTAGAATTTAAAAAAAAAATAATAACTTGTCTTAGAATTTCAGGAAACCGAAGAAAATAGAAATTACATTTTAATTCTAAGTCTTCTGATTTTTTTGTACCATAGAATTACTAACAGATAAGATTGTATGCTAAATGCCATAAATTGTCAGTCTTGGTCCTTTTGGGAAATTAACAACCGAACTAGAAACCAACATGATTCCAGAAGCTTACTGCTCATTATTATTTGTTGGATTTTTTTTCACAGAAATTTTCTTAATCATTTTAAATTATTTTGAAATCTTTCACCAACTTTTATAAGATGTCTTTGGTACAACAAAAAATTAGATTATGAACATTAAGGGGGTAGCGGTCTTTTTCAACAGTAAAAAATCTCCCTTTGTTGTTAAATGAATTGGATTATACAGCTAGAGCTGAAAATTCAAAACCCAATTTCATGATGGGTCTCGTAGCTTTTTGAGAAGATTTGAATTTTTAAGAATCCACATGGATTTGATTCACATTATTGGTAGAAGTAGCCCCTTCACATTCTTTTTTTGGAGTCATTCTTTAATTCAATTCAAGAGAAAGGTTTCGCAGGGAAAGGAAATTTTTCCCTGTGCGTATTTTTAAATATAGATACCCAATTTCAAGGAAATGGGATTTTTCATCATCGTTTTTCAACTTGATTTCAAAAGAAAAAAGGCATGCATGCCCACTTTTGAAAATCGTCATGGGGGATTTGCTTCGTGTCAAAAAAGGGAAACTCCTTATAACTTGGCTATAGGGAGTCTTATGGTATGCTTTTGTTGTTTATAGTTTTCTTATGTGTTTCATCATTTCACTGAACCCTTCCTTGGTTGTTTATTTGGAATTTTAGCTTTTGTATTTTGGAGCTTCCATGGGGATTTTCCCTCAAAATCCCCCAGAGAGCGGGAAGGTTGGCAAGTCTGATTTAAGGACTAACCTCTTGTTGTACCTGATGTTGAAGTGTAAGCTATCGGGCTGTCGATCCTGCAAACGAAAATAATATTTAATTATCATCATAACTCTTTTTTCATGAAGGCTTATTTTTCATTTCATTTATTTTATTTTATTTACTTTTTTTGCAGATCATACAGAAGGACTTTGGTATGCCACAATTCTGATTTATATTTACATGAATACAAAAAGTCTCTATTTCTATTGAAATACTAAAAAACTGGAAACACATATTTCCAATTTTTACATGCATATTATTTATTTTTTTATTTATTCAAATTATTAACATAAACCCATTAGGTTAGTGGAAACATTCAACAAAATTCAACAGAAGAAGTAAAGATTGGTCTCCGTTCCTCAGTTTTATAAAAGACATTACTGCCTTCATATCATCGTGTGTTGAATGATTTAATACAATACTTTTTATCTCGAAGCCATGAAATGGCTGGAGAGATGTTAAAATGACAAGAAAAAATCACTTGAGGCTTCAAGCCTATTAACAGCTCTAAAAGATGATCTTCGTGCTTCCGATAAAATATAGTGCACAAGTTTATTCAAAATCAAAAGAGAATAGTGCTTCTTCCGCATTTCTCTATATAGAGAATAGTGCTAATTTTGCATCGCTTTATACAGAAAATAGTGCTAATTTTGCATCGCTTTATACAGAGAATAGTGCTAATTTTGCATCGCTTTATACAGAGAATAGTGCTAATTTTGCATCGCTTTAAACAGAGAAAAGTACTAATTTTGCATTGCTTTATACAGAGAATGGAGCCATTCTGCATTGCTTAGTAGAGAATAGTGCGTCATAAAAGCCAGAAACTTTGAAAAGGGACAAATTTCTACAAATTGTTTAATACATGTCTAAAGAGATTTTGAAAAGATAGTATGTGGAAAGCCTGTATTTTGTAACAAACAATTGCAATATCTAAATTTAAGAAAAATTTGTGAAAACATAAGGAGTATCTCCCTCTTGCATAGCTCTGCCCTTAGCTGAATTTGGCTTTTTTATTTAGATCCTCTTGGTAATTTGTTCTCTATCAGCCTTAACACATATTTCGGTTCATGGATTTCCTTTTTTTTTTATTTTATCTGCACTGTTGAGACATAAGTTGTCGAAATGTGCATATGCAGAACCTGAATTCACAGTATTTTATTACACCAATAATACCTATTATTAAGTGTTCTTACCTGGTGTCCGGCAAAAGAGATTTGACTTCAATAGATAAAAAGTGACAGGTAATGTTCTATATTCCTAATCATTACATAATGATTATAATAATTTTATTTTATTGCATGAAAACCTGTCATATCTTTCGGCCAATCAGGATTGCCGTGTTATATATATGTTCGGAAAACCAAATATCGAAGGAAGAAAATGGCGTTGGGCTAGCAGGTTTTGTTGTTTTGTTTTGTTGTTCTCTACTCACATTTAGAAGCATTTGCAACAAGTAGATGCCAAGTAGACTGCTATTTACAAATACCCGGAAGGTGATCGAAACTTAGAACATGCGATACACAGTCGGGGTATGCGTTTTAGTAGTTCTGCAAATTTCTTCTTGTCTTATCACAGGAATTTCAGACTGAGTATCGCAAGGTTGGTTTTACTAAAAGGATGGAATTTTTAATTCTCATGATTTATTTATTACATGAAAAAATCTAAACTTTGGGGGAGACTTGTACATGTTGCAGAATCGATTGATTTTCTTCACATGTTTCATGTACAGTACATATTACACGTTGTTTTTGTACATATATATAAATCAAATAAAAATGTCATGAAACTAAAATAATGTACTGATAGCTTTTTGATGCATGAATCTTTGTATGAAGAGATCGGAAAGCACACTGAAATGTAAGTACAAATGTAAAACTACCTATGACAATTTTACAAGATATGTTATCCTGAAAAAAAAATCGTTGAAAACCCATACAATTACCAAGTAAGATGATGCATATTAATATGTAATAGAACAATTATGGTCTTTTGTAGAGGTCGATACGAGTTCTAATAGACCTAAAAATCCTAATATTAACCGCCTCCGGCGTGGTCAATATTAATTTTTAGGTCTATTAAAAATCATATCGACCTCTACAAAAGACCATAATTGTATATTATTCAGGTAGATAAGCACACAGACAAAAAGGGAGTCAACTGTACGAAGAAATACATTTGTATCTACATGTAGGTATGAAATTATAGTTCAAAATGATCACAAAATGGCAAATAAGTCACATATAATTAATAACCAATGTAAAGCTGACCATTTGCAATGCTATATATGAAACAAGCTTTTTATGATGATCCGTTGCAGGTAGATATAGAAGTAAGTTTCCTCTTTAAAAGGATGAAGTTACACCAAATTATAAAATTTGATCACATTTGGGAAAATCTAAAATCTTTCAGCAAAAACGAATTACTTCATTCTGCGGGAAAAAATGTTGAAATACCATTTTATGTTATATTGGAAGAAGAGACTGTTTCATGATATTAATCCCAACCAGGGTAATAAGTTAGGAAAGTTAATAAATGATTTTAAAATGAAAAATTTTCTACAAATTGACACAGAGGGGAAACTTATTTAAGATTTAGCATCAGTTGTCTAGCAATTGAGATTGGTAGACTTAGAAATTCAGCATTAAATGACAGAATTTGTCAATTTTGTAAACAGGAAATTGAAGATGAGTTACATTTTATTTGTAGATGTGCATATTTATCTGATACTAGTGTTGTGTGGCAGAAACGACCAATTAAAGTCAGCAAAGATAAAACAAAATTGGCTCAAATTAACTTTTTAATCAGACGAAAAAATAATTATTTTACAAATTAAATACAATATATAACTTATCTGACAATAATGAAGTCCAAGTAATAATCCAAATAACAGTTCACTTAATTCCACCAATAAATGTCCAATAGAATAATCCTTATAATCCTCACTAAATAGTTGATAATAGATTCACAATAATTGATGTCGATTTCCAATACGAAAGATGTGCGTGATAATCCTATATAAACTAATTAATCCTATATAAACTTATTAAACTGACTGACTTAACCCTTTTCAGCTACCTCATATAAATACATTTATTATTTCTAGAAAAATCTATCCACAAGATATAACTAGAACGTTCTAATCAACTGACAATCACATGACTAGAATGATTATGTAAGGAAAACCTCTAGAAAATTCTATGTGTTAAATATTACATTTAAATTCTAGAAATTTCTATATGTTCTAAGGTGAAATTACCTTGACCTTTGTTTATTGTAAACAAGTTACATAACTAGGCCAAACAAATTACATAATATTAAGGCCGTACAAAATAAAAACAATGAATAAAATGCATTATAGAATATTTACAACATTTAATTACCTATAACACCTCCCCCTAAAAGGAAATGTTTGAATGCAATGAAAAACATTTAAAATAAACAATGAGGTGTTACGAAATTTATCAAACTCTTGACAATGCGTCTGCAATCACATTATCTTTTCCTTTAATATGTCTTATGTCTATAGATTGAAACCTTGTAAAGTCAAACTCCACCTCAAAAGTTTTTGATTTTTATCTTTCATTTTATGAATAAATTTAAGAGGGTTGTGATCAGTATATACAATGATAGGCTGAATTGAAGCTGTAACATAAATTTCAAAATGTTGTAAAGCCAAAATCAGAGACAAACATTCTTTTTCAATGGTGGAGTAATTCCTCTGGTGTTTATTAAATTTTCTAAAAAAATAACAAATTGGATGGTCTATACCATCTTTACCTTCTTGTAATAAAACACCGCCAGCAGCAACATCACTGGCATCTACTGCTAACTTAAATTGACAATCAAAATTAGGTGTTGCTAAACTGGCGCACTTTCTAGGATGGCTTTTAGTTCTTCAAATGACTCATCACAACTTTTAGACCAAATAAACTTTACATTTTTTCTCAATAGTTTAGTCAAAGGCTCACTAATTGAAGAAAAGTTTTGACAAAATTTTCTATAATATCCAGCCATTCCCAGAAAACGCATCAATTGTTTCTTATTTTCAGGTTTAGGAAAACTAGAAATAGCACTTATTTTAGCATCAATAGGTTTTACCTGACCCTGACCTACAACATGTCCTAAATAGTTTACATAAGCACATCCAAATTCACTCTTGGAGAGGTTGACTGTTAGCATAGCACTGCTTAAACGTTCAAAAAAAGTTCGGAGTATCTGAAGATGTTCTTCCCAAGTGTCACTATACATAAGAATGTCATCAATGTATGCTTCACAACCGTCAATTCCAGAAATAACACTGTTGATGAGACGCTGAAAAGTTGCCGGCGAATTTTTCATGCCAAAAGCCATCACTTTGTATTGGAATAGTCCATCCGGTGTAACAAAAGCTGAAAGTTCTTTTGCACGCTCTGTAAGAGGAATTTGATAAAATCATTTTAATAAGTCAATTTTTGTTATGTATTTAGCATTTCCAATTTTATCAATACAGTCATCAATGCGCGGAATTGGAAAAGAGTCAGTTTTTGTAACACTGTTTAGTTTTCTATAGTCCGTACACATACGATAAGTTCCATCAGGTTTTGGCACTAGAGTACAAGGCGAGCTCCAATTGCTTTTGCTAGGTTCAATAAAGTCATTTTTTAACAAATACTTAATTTCATCATGCAGGTACTTTTGTTTGATATGGATGCTGTTTAATCGGTTCTGAATCACCAACATCAACGTCATGAAATATTTTATCAGTTCGTGTCGGAATGTCCAGAAACAAATGTTCAAAATCACTGAGTAACTGTTTTAACTGTTCCTTTTGAATCGTTGGTAAATGTTGAAGTTCGAATCCAAATCTTGAAGAATCTGTGAATTTTCCAGCTTCGGTGTGATAGATGGCGAATCAATCTTTTCACAAAAGTCATTTTCAGCATTGTCAGGGTCAACACTAACTACTAGTATATTTACAGACTTTACAATATTTGTGCTATTTTCTATCTACATAAGATTTTATCATATTAATTATGTCTACGTCTGTCAGGTGTTTTAATAATGTAATTTAAATCACTGACTTTCTTTTCAACAATATATGGACCAAAATATCTGGCTTAAAGTGGCTTTCCAGGAACAGGAAGTAAAACAAGTACTTTATCACCAGGGTCAAAATTACGTTTTACAGAATTTTGGTCATACTTGGCTTTCATAGATTCTTGTCTGGATGTAAGATTTTTATTGGCTAGTTCACAAGCTTTTACAAGTTTAGTGCGAAAGTCTGAAACATAATCAAGGAGATTTAAATAGTCTTTTTCATCAGATAAAATTTTCTCATTTAAAAGTTTGAGTGGTCCCCTAACTGTATGTCCAAAAACTAATTCAAAGGGACTAAAACCTAATGATTCCTGGACTGCTTCTCTTACAGCAAATAAAAGAAAAGAAATTCCTTCATCCCAACCTTTTTCTGTGTCAAAACAATAGGTCCGCATCATATTTTTTAAGATTTGATGAAATCGCTCTAAGGCGCCTTGACTTTCAGGGTGATATGCAGATGATCTGTACTGTTTAATGCCTAATTCATACATTACTTGCTGAAAAATGCCTGACATAAAGTTTGAACCTTGGTCTGATTGAATAGATTTAGGTAGCCCGAACAAAGTAAAAAATTTAGTTAAAGCCCTAACTATAGTAACTGTTTTAGTCTTTATATTTCTTAAAGGAATAGCTTCAGGAAACCTTGTGGATGCACACATAATAGTTAACATGTACTGATTACCAGATTTAGTCTTTGGTAAAGGACCTACACAATCTATTAATATTCTACTAAAAGGCTCCTCAAAGGCAGGTATTGGCTGAAGAGGTGCTTTTGGAATAACTTGGTTTGGTTTCCCTACTAATTGACATGTATGACAAGATTTGCTGTAATTGGAGACATCTCTTCTAAGATTAGGCCAATAAAAATAATTTAAAATTTTGTTGCAAGTCTTATTAATACCTAAGTGTCCTGACAAGGGAGTATCATGGGCCATGCTTGATATCTCAGTTCTATACACCTTTGGCACTACAATCTGATACTTTACTACCCACTCTGCATCAGCAGATACATCAGAAGGTATACATTTACGCATAAGAATACCATTTTTGGTGAAATAAGTTACAGATTCTTGCAAACACTCACTTTCATCAACAGCCCTATTAAAAAGACATGAAATTTCAGGGTCTTTATGTTGCTCACTGCTAAACGTAGACATAGAAAAACCATCACCTTGAACCAATGAAATATCAGAAAACTCCAATGGCTTGCTTGTTTTGACACCATAATCACTAAGCTGACTCATACATGTATCCGACAGATCAAAACCATCAGTGCTATTTTCCTCAACTTTCTCAGCTTCAACACATTTCTTTTTCATAGCACGAGTAACTGCACAGGCAGGATACAACTCAGAAAACTCCTGTTCAGCAGAATCAGGAACTTGACCAAAAGAAGGCTTGTCTGTCACAATAGGATTTCTTTGAACTTTATCCCCAGCTAAATCATTACCAAGCAGAAGTTGAACACCTTCAAAGGGCAATGATGACTCAATACCTAAGGTCACAGGTCCAGAAACAATATCAGAAGACAAATAAACATTATGGAGAGGAATAGCAGTATAACCACTAGAATCTACCCCTTTAATATGAACATTTCTACCAGTACTAGAAATATCATCAAACGGCATGGTTTCCGCCAACAAAAGAGACTGTGAAGCTCCAGTATCTCTCAAAATTCGAATAGAGGTAGAATTACAAAAATCACTCGAAAGCGACACAAAACCATCACTAATAAATGGTTCAAAAATCTCCATAATGGAACTAGACGGGGATTTGACCTCGACCTTACTAACAGGATCAGAAACAGACTTCACCTCAGAAAAAGAACTATGCACATCTGTATCGAAATGAGGCAAACATTATGACGACTCAACAAAACCACTTGGTTTAACTTCACTTTCCTTTATTTGTTTTAACCTTTAACAGTCAGATATCAAATGGCCCTCTTTCTTACAATAATTACAGGAAATCGACTTGAATGGTCTCTGTGACTGGGAGGGAGGATAGGACTTGGACGAGCTATTTACTGGACGTCGCCTGCTAATTACTTCATTTGTTGGTATGGGTGAAAAATTTGTGGAATTATTATTTCTGAAAAATTTCTGTGGTTTATTAAAAAATTGTGTTTTATGTGTAAGTGAAAAATCATCAGCTAAACGTGCAGCAATTTCCAGAGTTTCAGCTTTTTGTTCATCAATAAAAGTTTTAATGTCAGTATCAATACATCTTTTAAACTCTTCAATTAAAACTAGCTGACGTAATTTCTCATGATTGTTATTTATTTTCTTTGATGAACACCAACGATCAAATAGTTGCTCTTTTGTTCTAGCCAACTCTACATTGCTCTTTTGTTCTAGCAAACTCTACATAGGTTTGGTCACTCTGTTTTTCTGCATTCCTAAATTTTTGCCGGTAAGCTTCAGGGACCAGTTCATAAGCTTTAAGAATTAACTCTTTTACAGTGTCATAATCTGAAGCCTGTTCTACTGATAACTGAGTGTAAATTTCCCTGGCCTTACCAATTAACACACTTTGTAATAACATTGACCAATTATGTTTTGGCCACTTTAAATTCTGAGCTATTTTCTCAAAATGCAGAAAATATTTGTCAACATCCTTTTCTTGAAAAGGAGGGACCAACCTGATGTTTTTAGCAACATCAAATGTCTGAGAATTCTGAGAAAGGTGTTGATTCTTTTCAGTTAATTCCAATTTTTTCATTTCTAATTGAAAATTGAGCTCTTTTTCTAATTTTCTTTCTTCTCTTTCCTTTTCTTCTCTTTCTAATTCTAATTTTCTAATTTGTAATTCTTTCTGAATTTCTAATTTTTTAATTTCCAAATCAGGTGTTTGAATGCCAAAAGTCGCCAAAACAGTTTTATCAAAATAATCTTCTTCAACGAAATAATTTGCAATCACATTTTGAATTTCAAATTTTCTCATTCCAGATTTAATGTTTAATTTTAAATGTTTTCCTAAAATAATCAACTCATCCTTTTTAAGCTTCTCAAAATTCTCCACCTGACACGTAGCATGAATTGTTCTGGATCAAATGACATCTTGAAAAAATTTTATTGCTGACTTTTAAAAATTTTCTATGAGACAAAAATATAATAATTTCTTTCTTAAACAATTTCGAAGATCCCGGACGAGCCCCCAATTTCTGTTATGTGGCAGAAACGACCAATTAAAGTCAGCAAAGATAAAACAAAATTGGCTCAAATTAACTTTTTAGTCAGACGAAAAATAATTATTTTACAAATTAAATACAATATATAACTTATCTGACAATAATGAACTCCAAGTAATAATCCAAATGAACAGTTCACTTAATTCCACCAATAAATGCCCAATAGAATAATCCTTATAATCCTCACTAAATAGTTGATAATAGATTCACAATAATTGATGTCGATTTCCTATACGAAAGATGTGCGTGATAATCCGATATAAACTAATTAATCCTTTATAAACTTATTAAACTGACTGACTTAACCCTTTTCAGCTACCTCATATAAATACATTTATTATTTCTAGAAAAGTCTATCCACAAGATATAACTAGAACGTTCTAATCAACTGACAATCACATGACTAGAATGATTATGTAAGGAAAGCCTCTAGAAAATTCTATGTGTTAAATATTATAATTAAATTTTAGAAATTTCTATATGTTCTAAGGTGAAATAACCTTGACCTTTGTTTATTGTAAACAAGTTACATAACTAGGCCAAACAAATTACATAATATTAAGTCCGTACAAATTAAAAACAATGAATAAAATGCATTATAGAATATTTACAACATTTAATTACCTATAACACTAGTACTGAATTCTGGGTGTGGGACATTTGCGCTTTTTTTATACGTGTGATTCGTGTGGACATTTAATTGTACTTCTAAAATTTTGTCATTTGCGCTCTAATTTTTTCCATACCACCCACTTGCGCTTTTTTGAGCTCACCTGGCTTAGCCAGGTTGAGTTTTTGCCCTCATCGGAAAACGCATTCAAAATCATCCCCCTCGAAACTACAAACCAATTGGATCCAAGCATCTTTATAATAGTCCTTAGTTGTCCCCTTCAAAAAAGATGACCAGTAAGTCTTCACCATATATCCCAAATGGTTGTCATCATGAAATAATGCAAGGTATACTCTAGTAGGGACCGAACATTTAACCTGAAGGGTTTTTTTTTTGTTTTTTTTTTTTTTTTTTTTTTTTTTTTTTTTGGCCGCCAAAATATTTTTTTTTAGACTAAAGCCCCTCCTCCCTTTTCCAAGTCAAACGGTCGGTCCCTTAACATACTTTAATATGGGGCCCTTTATTATTTAATTTATTTGGACTGTATAATTGCCATTAATGGCCCTGGTGAGCGGTACAGGCTCTTGACAGCCTCTTGGGTTTTTTACCTGTGTTTATCTGTTGTGATCACTGATCGGTTACCATTTCGTCCTGTTGATGAAACTAAAGATTTGTTGGTTGAAGACATCTCGGTGGCACCATTAGATAGTGAAGAATTTCTTGAAACTCAGACAGCATTTTTTAATCGTTAAAGAATCCGGGCCGATGCCACTGCTGTTGAACTGTTTGACCCCGAGGGTATTCACCAACCCAGTCAGTAGCCAGTCCTTCGGTGCTGGCTCGAAAACCGATTTTATTTGAAAACATGCAATATCTAAATTCAAGAAAACAATTGTAAAACGTAAGGAGTATCTAGCTCCCTCCTGCATAGTACTGTCCTAAGCTGATTTTGGTATTCTTTTTTAGATCCTATTGGTAATTTGTTCTTTATATTTCATTTTATGGATTTCCGAATGTTTTGATTTGATCTGTACTGAAGAGACATAAGTTGTCGAAATGCGCATATGCAAGAATTAAATTTATAGTAGCTTCGGTACTTTACTCACTGAAAACAAAAGAAACGCACCACTTACGTGTATTTCTATGTACCTTAAAATTCAACAGCAAATATCTCTTCAAATACTTGTTGGAACAACTTGAAATTTTAAACACAGTTTCTCTTATCACAAAGTAAAAATTCTGAAAAAATGAAAGTTTTTGAAATTCTGAATTCCATTTAAAAAAACACATTTTCAACAAAAAAATGCAAATATTGTTCAAAAGGATGATTTTTGAACCTTTTGTGCTCCTACCTATAAGACCTGGAAAATTACCAGTTTTTGTAACTTTTGACAATACAACTTCCAAACAAGCCCATTCTTAGGAAAGCAGTTCTTTGACTTTTGTTTTCTCACACATTCAACAGAAACCGTTGCTGTGACTAGAAAATGACATTTTTTTACCAACCACGACGTGAGCGAAGCGAACGATGGTTGGTACTTGTAAACACTTTTCGTCCGGAAGCGGAAGTGGAAGGAGCTAAAGCTGTATACGAGGTTTCGAAATTGAAATAGCATGTCGCGCCGAAGGCGCGACCACACCAGAACGGATATCAAATGATGAGATAAATAGTATTAACAATTTATCCTTATGATTCGTGCCGAAGGCACGACCGTATCACTAAACAGAAAACTAGTCTGTATTTTGTATTTTCGAACACGAGATCAAACGAGACAACACGTGATCACACGAGACAGACAGTTTCGTATGTGTAAATTAATGATTATGGAAGTTAAAATGTCGTGCCGAAGGCACGAGTAATATGAATAATTGATACGAACTGTCGTGCGATCACTACCAACATAAATAAAGAATAAATAACAGAGAAAGTGTGATTCCCCATGACAACGCCTTCGTCATTTGGCAAACATCGGGTGTCCGTAGCAACGCATTTCCCCCAAGTAATGACATGGCGAAGGCACTACCACTAGGATAAGGATAAAACTGTCGTGCCGAAGGCATGAACATTGTGATAAATAGCAAACAATGAATAGTGTTGACGTGCCGAAGGCACGTAATGAGACAGCGCACCCCCATCAAGTATCACGAGTGACGACATGAATAAAAACGGCGAGCACGGCTGTCATGACAGCGTAAATAAAGATAACGGTAAATTGTTGACAAATATTCATGCAATCATTATCAAAAATATGCCCATGTAACAATTCCTGTAAACTCACCGACAATGAAACTGCTATGAATGATACATGTCTTACCTTGAAGTTGGACGCCTTAGACCAAGGCCATTTGATAGCTACTGGCGTGAATATTTGACCGAAAACTTTCAAAATGAATTGGCATTACACTTTAAAACATAATAATGCTCAAATTGATTTGAAAATCGTCAATCTTCAAATGAAAACAACCAAGCGTCTGCTACACGCCGGAAATATGTGTACTAAGGGCCGACAACTACAGAAGTGTTTAGATTGCAATGCATTCAGAGATAGCATAAACTGGTGAAATGTATATTTTGGGATCGTGAATTATATAAAATAATTGAATTTGAATATTTTACTATGAATTGGAGAGTATAAGAATAAGAATAGTAATACTTTATTTACCTAATCAAAGGGCCCATAAAGAATATATAATCAATTACAACATACATTCAGCTCTCAGACATCATTAACATTTATAATACCATTCACACTGATTATTTATGAACTTGAGCGCACCTGTCAAGTCTCACAATTCCCTATTATCAATAAAATAATGTTTGATACAATGATGACCAATGATGTGAAAACATAAATATGGGGGAGGGGGCTCAAATATAAATATTTCTACTGCCTTATATTTTTATTGAAGAACTTCAAGTTTTACATGTCTCAAATTAACCCCCTCTCGCAGCTCTGCTGCAATTTTCTTGCTTGACAAAAATTGTCTTGCTTGTTCTGTACATTTGAAATTTGAAAAGCACATAAAAAGGCTGATATGGCTAAAATATCTAGAGCTAGATACTATAAAAAAGTGGTGCGTTTCTTGTGTTGCTCAGTATATATCAGAATTAGATACATTGTTGATTAGTTGTCTCAGTCTAAACTTGCAGAAGAGTGTTTGATACTAGCAGGGAGAATTAAGCAGAGCTAACAAGTACTCCTTTTATAAGACAAGAGTTTTGATTAGCCATATCATCAATGAAAGACAGACAACTCTGTAACAAGTACTCCTTTTATAAGACAAGAATTTTGATTGGTCATGACATCAAAGAAAGACAGACAACTCTGTAACCTGTACACTTTCGATGCTGTTTTGTTCCAAGTGTAAAATAATGACCGAGAATTAAAAGAAAAACAAAAACAAATAATTTTCTTGTTTTCATTGTATTAAATAGAAATAAAGGAGGAATCAGATAAAATGTTGATTTGACACAATACATCATAAACTAAATAAATGGTCACATGGATAAATTACTTTATTTAATGCAAAGACAATTCCAATTAGGAATTAAAGCATATACACACATGTAATCATAACAATACTAGTACATAACATAAGATAAAAAAATACCGAAGTTATTGTGAATTTAATTTCTGTACATACACAAATGTCTGAGATTTTTAAAAAGAATGTGAATATGCACGAAGCTGAAGTAAAATAAACCATCTTTTGTCATCTGAACACGTTTTAAAAATAAAAAGATAATAAAACACAAAGTTTAAAACACGAACAACAAAAAATTATAGGATTAAACACCGTTTCAAGGGAATTTATTGGAGTATAAACGGGACCAATTCACTCACAAACAAATAAAAGTCCGAAGGACTTTAATGATGTGAGTGACTTGGTCCCGTTTATACTCCAATAAATTCCATTTAAACGGTGTTTAATGCTTATAATTCTTTAAATGTAGTAAAACATAATTGAATTCTTGTAAAGACTATCACACGTTTTTCTTCTATTTGATTGTCTTGGCGTATGAATTCATAAGGTAAACTAAATGTAGTTCGGTCAACGTCGTCTGTCGAAAAATAAACGACTTCATAAATTGTCACCGGAAGTCAATGTAGCCAATCATGTCAGCGTATTTCCCAATATGCAAATTATTAAAGAATTATAACTAAATAAATAAATTAAAAATATGAAGAAAATGATCCATAGAAAGATATTACAAAGGTACAGTTACATCGACATTGGCAATTTTCCTAAATGTTTATTCATAGAGAATATGTTTTGCAGTTATGTGGTAAGGCCACACCAATTTGATTAATTGTTCGACGGAATCGCCGCTCCTATTTTCGCCGATTTCATTTTTTTTAAATCAAATTTCCGGATTTTGTACGTGTCCATCACCGGCAATTATCGGTATTTAGTACAAAATGTATCATTTCCGGTATCAGTTTCTCCACACAACTTGCCGTTGCATATCGTTTCAATCGCTGCAAATAGGGAACAATACTGAAAACTCTCATCTAACGTACGCAGAACAAACATATTTTCATTGTCTGTTTATGAACATGAAGGCATAACCATGAGCATCGCCCAAGTTGACACTCTATGGCCGGTACATCGAATTACCGGAATCCCCCAAATTTACAGGAATCCCCGTATTATAACCGAAATCCCCATAGAAAAGACCGAAATCCCCCTTATATCATGTGAAAACACCAATAAATGGAAAGATTACATATTGTTTTACTATTTCATAGTGTTTTTATAAAATTTATGTCCTGTTTTTACACTGTAGGGGCATTTTATCAACCGACTGTTCAGGTACGTATAAAACCAATATGGCGGACGGTAAGGGAGGTACCTGTATTGCACCAAAGTTCTGGAAACACAGTCATTGATTGAATTAATGAAAATAAAATGTTTTATGTATTATATCTTGTGTAAATGTATTGAATAAATTTGATCATTTGTCTTGTGACTGGCATACAAATCTTGGACACATTTTCAAAAATATAAGAATAAAACGGATATAAAAAAAGAAGAAACAAAGCGAATAATGAATGAAAAAATATAATAATTAGAAATGTCAAAGACATAAATTTAACACACAGTTAAGGGTAAGTTAACAGTGTGGTTAAGACAAAGATTTGTATACATATATATGGCACGCGATAGTAACAAAAATGCGGTATACCTAGTATTTCGAACGAAAACTAGGGGTTTTCGTGCGAAATACTAGGTATACCGCACGTTAACTAGGGGTTTCCGATCGGTATACATAGTATTTCGCCGAAAACCCTAGTTTTCGTTCGAAATACTAGGTATACCGCATTTTTGTTACTATCGCGTGCCATATATATGTATACAAATCTTTGTCTTAACCACACTGTTAACTTACCCTTAACTGTGTGTTAAATTTATGTCTTTGACATTTCTAATTATTATATTTTTTCATTCATTATTCGCTTTGTTTCTTCTTTTTTTATATCCGTTTTATTCTTATATTTTTGAAAATGTGTCCAAGATTTGTATGCCAGTCACAAGACAAATGATCAAATTTATTCAATACATTTACACAAGATATAATACATAAAACATTTTATTTTCATTAATTCAATCAATGACTGTGTTTCCAGAACTTTGGTGCAATACAGGTACCTCCCTTACCGTCCGCCATATTGGTTTTATACGTACCTGAACAGTCGGTTGATAAAATGCCCCTACAGTGTAAAAACAGGACATAAATTTTATAAAAACACTATGAAATAGTAAAACAATATGTAATCTTTCCATTTATTGGTGTTTTCACATGATATAAGGGGGATTTCGGTCTTTTCTATGGGGATTTCGGTTATAATACGGGGATTCCTGTAAATTTGGGGGATTCCGGTAATTCGATGTACCGGCCATAGAGTGTCAACTTGGGCGATGCTCATGGTTATGCCTTCATGTTCATAAACAGACAATGAAAATATGTTTGTTCTGCGTACGTTAGATGAGAGTTTTCAGTATTGTTCCCTATTTGCAGCGATTGAAACGATATGCAACGGCAAGTTGTGTGGAGAAACTGATACCGGAAATGATACATTTTGTACTAAATACCGATAATTGCCGGTGATGGACACGTACAAAATCCGGAAATTTGATTTAAAAAAAATGAAATCGGCGAAAATAGGAGCGGCGATTCCGTCGAACAATTAATCAAATTGGTGTGGCCTTACCACATAACTGCAAAACATATTCTCTATGAATAAACATTTAGGAAAATTGCCAATGTCGATGTAACTGTACCTTTGTAATATCTTTCTATGGATCATTTTCTTCATATTTTTAATTTATTTATTTAGTTATAATTCTTTAATAATTTGCATATTGGGAAATACGCTGACATGATTGGCTACATTGACTTCCGGTGACAATTTATGAAGTCGTTTAT
>MJUU01013320.1:94049-105195 GCA_002080025.1 Modiolus philippinarum | reverse complement strand
AACTACCTCAATTCAAAAGGCGATAACTTTTAAAGGCATCAATAAAAGCATTGTTCCATTGCTTGGTTTAAGGTGGGACGTTACCAAATGACGTCCCGTCAAGGGTTATTGGTCCTTCATATATACATATTCTCTAGACGTCCAGAATTTCCCCTTGAATTATTCCTTTACAAGGTATTGTAAATAGGCAGATTCAAAGAGAGAACCTCGGAACTAATGACAAAATAGAATGTTCATTTTATCAATATATAATAATTAGAATTTGCGGTCAACGGAGAATGCGTCTTTTGAACACAATGAAAATGGTAAAGAGAAAAAAAACAGGGAAAAAAACACATTTTCCGCGGGAAGATTTGCACGATCAACATCATATATACTTCGAGACGGAACAGTCATTTCAAAAATGAGCAAGGAGTGGGCCCGAAAAAAAAAAGAGTGGCAGATTTTTCTACCGCAAAAGCGCGGGGAAAAGGTATGCCCCTCGTAACTTATTTTATTATTATTCTTCAAAAAGGTACAAAGCAGTTATTAGAGGCATATTTTCGGAGTTAATTGCAAACTAAAAACGTGAAAGGTGGTCAATGATATTCATTCGTTACATTTTAACTATGTAATAATGGATGTATTTTTTCAAAAAGAAATAGTGCAAGACCGTGCTCACAACAAACACGGTGTACTGTGTGATGATTTGTTCAAGTTGTTTGAAGAGTTCTTCAATAATGATGATTGCTAAATGAACAAATAAAGGGACATGGATTAAAAGTCCCTCTATAAAGTATGGATCTGATGTTTATATTATGGAGATTTTTTAGAACTGTAAAGATATTGATGTTTCTACTTCTGACAATCTTTGATTGAATATAGTATTTGACATTCGTCTTGCTTTCCAATTGTCCTTGGAATTCCTCGTCATAACTTTTTATTCAAGGACACTGGGAAAGCAAGACAGCAAGTAAATTAAACCAATACAGAAAAAGGAAAAATTGGTAATTTTACGGGATATTTCAATCACTCTGAGTAGACATGAAATTCTCGTATTATTGACTGAAAGATGAAGAATAAAGCCAAAATTGTTTGTGACAGATTTTATCGTTCAAGTGCAACTTTATATAAATAGTTGATATGTTAAAAAACACAGTCAAATAAAATCATGAATATATGTAACAAATATTTGAAACATACCTCCTCTATTAAAAAGTCCTAATAAAACTAAAGTGATTACTATTGTTTTCATGACTGTGTGTCATAAATTGATAAGGATTCAATAAAACTGACAAATTATCTATTAACAATAAAATGATATGCAAATGGAGTAAATGCAAATGAGACAAAGTCTTTACAAATACATGGTAATACTTAGCAATGGAACAACGCTTTTATTGTTGTTCGTCATCTTGGAGTCACTATGAGGCCTTCAACAATGAGCTTTACTCACACCTCATAGCAAGTTCAAGACAGTCCCTAGTACCATTTTGAGTGGAATTCATTGCTTATTGTCGACAACGCTACATCCGTGCTTTTTTTACCTTTTGATCAATGGATGCGGGATCGTCAACAAACATTCACTTAACTGGCAAAGCGTTCTTATAATCACTGTCATCCATTGCCAGACAAAAAAAGACAATAGAAGACGATCACAACATTTAAACAACCAAAGGGCAATCATCTAGCAAATAGTAAGAAAACTTGGCATAATAAGATTATGAAACGTGGGCACAATAAACAGGCGGCCAGAATAACAATTTTGAATTACAAAAAATAAAAAAAGCCAAAATGTAAAAGTATGATATCGCATTCATATGAGAGATTTTCTCCTGAACAAGTACACCATTACTGAAATGTATATAGATGTAACAAAGGCGATAAGAGGAAACATCTACAATGGCCGAAAATTAAAATCACATACCACAATATGCCAGGGAACAACGATAGGAACTCGGGACAGCCAGATTTGGTACCGGCACTAGCAAAAGCCAGCGCTGGGGTTAAACCGGTTTATGGATACTCAAACCTCCCCTTTATCTGGCTCGTTTCTCTATCGTATAATAAACATACGAATAAAAAATACATCTCTCTCACGGGGAATCTTTTTACACACTGCAGGAGAGACAAACTCTAGTCTAAAATTAACAATGAATGGATATGGAGTAAATGCAAATGAGACAAAGTCTCTACAAATACATGGTAATACTAAGCAATGGAACAACGCATTTACTGTTGTTTGTCATCTTGAAATCACCATGAGGCCTTCAACAATGAGCTTAACTAATACCTCATAGCAAGTTCAAGACGGCCCCTAGCACTAGTTTGAAAGGAATTTATTGCTAATCCATGCTTTTTTTACCTTTTGATCCATGGATGCGGGATTGTCAAAACACATTGACTTAACTGGCAAAGTTTTCTTACAAACGCTGTCGTCCATTGCCCGACAAAAAGACAAATCAAGACGATCACAACATTTTAACAACCACCGGGCACTCATCGTACAAAAAAAACTTGTCATAATAAAATCATGAGACCTGTGCATAATAAAGAGGCGGCTAGAATGACAATATTGAATAGCAAAAAATAAAAAAAGGCAAAATGTGAAAGTATGATTGCACATCCATATGAGAGATTCTCTCAAGAACAAGTTCACCATAGTTGAAATGTATGTAGAGCATTCGTCTCTCAAGTACTCCACGCTGCAGGAGAGATAAACTCCAGTCTAAAATAAACAATGAAGGGATATGGAGTTAATGCAAATGAAACAAAGTTTCCACAAATACATGGTAATACTAAACAATGGAACACCGCTTTTATTGTTGTTCTTCATCTTGAAGTCACCATGAAGCCTTCAACAATGAGCTTTACTTATACTCTATGTCATTTCAGATGTTACTTTTAGCTGACCTTTTCATTTAATCTCATGAATAAAAGTATTTACAAAAATGTAACAGAGAAAATTAAAGCAAAACCATTTAGCCCAGCTTTTTTATTTCGGCTGCACGGGCGATGTGCCGTCTTCAAATTAAAGGAAAAGCACAAAGTCAATCCTAATGAGCCGAAAATTAGAGAAACTGATACATCTGCTGTACCGAAACCTTTTGATGAACGCTGATGAAGATAAAAGTTTGAAATCTAAGCTAGATGACATTTTCATGTCATTCATATTAGTAACATGTCAATCTGTTTTCTAGTGCCTGTCATCTTGGATGAGATGTGGACCTTACAGAATCCACGTACTAGTATTTGGGTAAATTTAAAAATTTGTAAATTTCAAATTATGAAAAATACAATCGTAGCACAAATTTTCTGTTTGTTTAAAGACGATCCCTGTTTCTTTTGTTTGACCTAAATCACGCATGTGCCTACTATCTATATGCACTCTTTTTGCCCTCTAACACTAGTAAGGAAAAACATCCTGATAAGAATCTTAGTACTTGACTTATTGGCAGCAAATCAGAACACATCTTTGGCCTCATTCTTGTACATTGTCAGCTAAAACTATTTCTATTCAATTTCAATTCAATTCTATTTCACCAATTTTTGTAAAAGACCTTCCATATATCACTCTTGTTTGGTGTTGATTCCATCTGCTTCAGTAGGTTTACGGGATGATAAAAATGTGCTATAATCCTATAATCGGCGATTGTGACCATTTTGTTTTTAAACCAGAACAAAAATTTAATTTTCAATATTCAAGACCTCTAATACCTCATTCCTGCACAGTTTTGTGCAATTTGCTGACGTCCTTTCGGATGATACGGTCAAATCAACAATAATAGGTGTTTAAGGATATTGAGTAAATGAACATGAGAAAAAGCCTCTACAAATACATGGTGAAATCAAATAAATGCACGACGATTTTATTTTGTTCTTCATCTTGCAGTTACAATGAGCCCTTAAACAATGAGCTGTGATACTTCATAGCAAGTTAAAGACGACCCCATAGCACCTGTTTGATCGGAATTCTTTGCTAAATGCCCGACGAGAGCACTAGTGTCTCAGGCTAGTGAACGACTACAACATATAGACAAGCACGGGGTACTCATCAAGCCGATTGCAAGAAAACATGGCATTATAAAACAGTGAGATTTGGACATAAACTAACACTTGGAAATTACAAAATAATAAATGAAGTATGATAATGTATGAGAAGTTCTCTCACAAAAAAGTACACCATAACTGAAATGTATAGAGAGCAAGGGGAATCTTTTTACTGACTCCACACTACAGGAGATACAGACTCTAGTCTTAAATAAACAATAAAGGGGTATGGAGTATATGCACATGAGACAAAGTCTCTATAAATACACCTTATAAACAAGCAAAGGAGCAATGTTTTTATTGCTGTTCTTCATTCTGACGTCACCAAGAGACCTGCATTAATTAGCTTTACTTTTACCTCAAAGCAAAGCCAAGACAGCCCCTTGCCCTAGTTTGAGTGGAATTCTTTGTGAAATGTCGAACGATATGACAGCTTTTGTGGTCATGGATACGGGATCGTTAAAAACATGAAATAAACTGGCAAGTGCTCTTACAATCACTGTCATTCATTGCCCGACAAAAGCACTAGTGTCCTAGCTAGTGGACGATTACAACATATAGACAAGCACAGGGCATTCATTAAGTCGATTGTAAGAAACTAGGCACTATAAAATAGTGAAATGTGGGCGTAAACAGGTGGTCTGAATAACATTTAGATTTTACAAAAATAATAAATGCCAAAACTTGACATTATGATGGTATATCCATATGAGAAGTGCATCCTAACTGAAATATATAGAGAGTGTGTTTTAGTATGTAATAACGTTTGCGATTTTAATGAACGGAATCTTTTCATTACTGAAAAACTATTGGATCAGGGTTTTCTTTATCATTAACTAGTTAAAACATTTACTAAATTTTATCATCGATATAGAGATTTAGTTCATAAATACAATGCAATCTGTAAACATCTAATCAAGGCTGGTATTTCACATCCCTTATTTTACGGTAATGTTTTACATAAGTAAACTCGCCTAACAAACTTATAAAACCATTAAATCGTCAAATTCATAAGGGTTATAATTATGGTATTGCGTATGACCTTTTTGGTATTTACATTTGATATTTTGATAGGGTTTTTGCATCTTATATAAACACATTCTAAATTTCTAAAATTAGTATTGCATGGACACGGGTAATGTATTCTGGTATATGCATGAAATCATTATGCTAAATTCCTAACGGGAAGGGATCTTGGTGGAAGCTGTATACTGAGGGTACATAATTTTATTTGTCAGTTGGCAATGGGTCTGGAGCTGGCATGTCAGTTAACTGCTAGTAGTCTTTTGTGATTTCATGTTTATGTCCGTATATTTAGTTATTTCAGTTTCATTTTTCACATTTGACTCAGTCCTGTTGCTAACTGAATTTTACTGTTGTTACTATCGTTTTTTTAATTTATCACATGGCTATAGGGGGAAGGTTTGGGTTCAATAAAACTAGTTTAACCCCGCCGCAGCAGGTTTGCGCCTTTCCTAAGTCAGGAAATTTATTAAGCTTTTGTGTGTCTTGTCTGTTTTCTAGTTAGTTTACTAAATGTCTATAGGAATGTAGGATGTTGTTTATTTCGCTGAACTTGATTACTCTTTATTTAGGGGCCGACTCTGACCTGCCGTTTGGTGTGGGGTTTCCCCGTCGTTCATGGAAGATCTTATGGTGGCTTTGTGTTGTTATTACTCCCCTTTGGGTCATTGTCTCGTTGACACATTCCCCGTTTCCCTTCTTTTTTCTATCTTGTGTCATACTATACACTGCAATGACGGCCATGTGTTGTATCGGATCGAAACAAAGTGTGCGAATGCTACAGCGCTTTCAAAAAAGTGTTATCTTTTCCTGGATTTGAATTCTCCCATCAAATGGAGGTACAAACACTCTTCGCTTCCGCTTATCACTCGTGCGGTTGGCTACCAATACACAGCTGAAACCCTGAATACATTTTAATCCTAACAAAATAGTGCCGTGTCGCAATGTATTCAGATAGCCAATTACATCCTTTTTACATTAAAAGTGATTAATATCCCTCTTATTACACAAACACATATTTTCTTAAGATTGGTATTGTTGTATTGAAAGTGGTATATAAGATCTCATAATGACGTAAGCAGACCCTTGTGAAAACCCTCTACCAATAACCCGAATTATCCAGACGTTATACTTCGTTCACTTCGATCTCTCCATTCACGTCTGAATGCATTTACTATTGAAGCGCGTCAGTATCACAATGCACCACGAGTTATTCCGCAAAATAACTTGTGCCGACTCTTAAATTTTCTTGCCGTTCTTTGACAACGGAAGATGCATCTGCACAGTCTCATATGAAAGAAGACATTTGATTGGCTCCCACTCTGTGAGTCGGGGCTGACGCGTCCAATGGTCAAAGGGAATTCGGGTCTTCGAATGTTGCTACGTCACTAAATTATCTGAGTGTCTTGAGAAGCCTTAGTTGTGCTGGCCAAAATAGCCTCTTCTATATTGTCATTTATCAACTTCATAATAATATTACCAGTCGACTGAAAGAAGGAAAATATATGGAGTTATGAAAAAATCGAAATTTAAAAAGATATTACTTTGAGAACACCAAGACCAAGACTAATCAAGTTTTGAACTTTTTCGACCCCGCCTTCCAATTGCCCTTTACCACGGCCCCGTCCTCGACCCCGCTTCTTGTTCTATTGGGAGATGGAAGCTAACTGAATAATTTCTTTAAATATTTAACTTTTATGATGCTTATTCCTGACATCAACACTAACAACTACATTCGAACCACTGGTTCGTAGTGGTACGTAGCAGTAACGTAGTGTACCGTACAAAAACGTCCTGAAACCTACGATTAACGTAGCAGACCGTAGTTGAAACGTAACGAACCCTAGCAATACCTACTAAAACGTAGTTTATACCGGACGAAACGTACTAAAACGTTGTGAAACCTGGATAATTCAAATCAAGTAACCCGTAGTAAAACCGCGTAAAACGTAGGGAAACGTACTAAACCGTAGCATAAACCTAGTAAAACGTAGGGACCGTTAAAATATGACAAAAAAAATGACACGAAACGTGGCCATATAAAACGTAGTAAAACCGGAGGCTTGAAACGTGACAGTGGGACTGGGGCTTTAATATGAACAGTGCTATGAACAGTGATTGCCTTTAAAATGCCCAGTAATTTCAAAACAAATGATCTTCAAATGAGTTTTTTTTCATAGTATCCAATTCAATGCATATTTCCCCTTATGGCCATCCTTGATTAAATACGGTTTTAAATAAGGCTCACTAAAAATGCCCATGAAGGTTGATTCCACTTGGTCCAGTGATTTCAGAGGACAAGATATTTGAAAATGTTTCCATATAATGAATTGTAAAGCCATGTCCCCGTTGATATGGGAAACGAAATTCCTGAAGTTTTTTTATCTACTCTTAAATATTAAAATATTATTTCCACCAATCTTCAATTCTTACTCGATGATGACTTTTTAACAGATCACGTAACAACATTACGAATACAAAATTTGCTTCTTCAAGGAATGAGATTAAAATAAAAAAATAAGAATTATCAAGAAGAAAGTTGAACTGTTTAAATTATAGATGTAATTGAACATTTCTCCTGATTGAACTGAAACACATTCTTCATTCCACATTTGGCCCAGTGGTGAGTGCTTTCGTATGGAACTTTCATGTTTCCACAGACATAGAGTGATGCTGGAATAATCTTTTCATGTTGTGCATTGATCATAGCTTCAACTTCAAACCATCCATTCTCTGTTTTGTCACAGTCCATATCAATATCTACCAACCAGTAATGTGCGCCATATCTATTTTAATTGAAAAGATCTAGGTTAGCGTCGGGCAAATTAAATGTTAATCAATAAGTGGCAGAGCACTCAATTCCAGTATTTTAGAGTAAATCTGGTAAGAAAATACAAATATATTAGTTGGTTTTAACATTTTCAAAATCTTTACAGGATCAAAAAAATATTTTATGAAATCCAAAAATATTTCTTCTCTCCATACTTCGGATCAAATAAATCAAAGAACTATTCCCTATGGAGCCGATTTTGTCTTATCATCGACCAACAATGTACAGAATATTTTAGTGCCTAACAGTATAATGATATGCTCTATTTCGACAACCTAATAGTTGTTATCCATGTCAGAAAGCTTGTCTGCGTCTGTATATTACAGACCTGAGCACTTTTATATATACTGGTAGCTCATGATATTATGGTACGTAACTACGAAGAAAAGAAATGGTTGAAGGTGAATACCACGATATAATTTAACCCACGATACAATGAGAAGCTACTTTACTTTCTATGGGACATTGTGGTCTGGGATGGAAACTTTTAACTAATTGTAGGTGTATCTGTTGTCTTTTCCTTTTTAATTTCGATGAATTAATACAATCTAAAACCATTGAAAGTGCAAGATCGAGAAATTTCAGACACACAAGGGCAAGATTTCAATATTTCTCTGACGAGGCTTGCCGAGTCAGAGAACCATTGAAATCTTACCCGAGGGTGTCAGAGATTTCTTCTTGCATTTTCAACGGTGTTTGATTGTTTTTCTCACATTTATAAGCAAAATACAAGTTTCAGTAAAACCAGACTATAGTTGACGTCCGCCATGTCTAAGCAACTTACTATGACGTCGATAACGTCATAATGTATTTCCTCACGTGAAATTCTTATCTCGCCAAGGATATCTCAAACGGCTAAAAATAGGTAGTGGCCTGTCTCAAATGTGAGAAATATGTATCCGGTCTTGCATCATTTGTGAAAGTGAGAAGACGCTATATGTAATTTCTATTTTGGTTACATATAAGAAAAAATGAAGGATATGGAGTGAATGTGCATGTGACAAAAACGCACATGATGCATAGAAAACTCCAGTTTATCAAGGACAGAGCTTGAATTCCTGTCTACATTGTATGTTTAAGAAACGTGTATTTATTTCCTCAAATATCCCTCATTGAAAGAACTTTTATAGTGAATCGAAAATGTCAAGGAGAAAAAATATACAGGGACACAAGAAAAATTTGGAATAATACTTATTTTAAATCTTATGGCTCAATACTAGAAGAATAGAATAATCGGAAACTGGATAGAGTCATGGAAAAAAATCACTATTGTTATAAAATTACACAAACAATGTTCTTTGCATAATTAAAGTTATTACCAGTTTAAGTGATGCAGTTTCTTCTTTGCTCGTATCTATTTTATTTGGCCTTTTCAGATTTTAAGGGGCGACCATTTGATTTTCAGGAAGGGGAGC
The DNA here is from genome assembly GCA_002080025.1 of Modiolus philippinarum. Taxonomy (NCBI): domain Eukaryota; kingdom Metazoa; phylum Mollusca; class Bivalvia; order Mytilida; family Modiolidae; genus Modiolus; species Modiolus philippinarum. The sequence continues at coordinate 95,898 of MJUU01013320.1, read as the reverse complement.
TTGGACGATTTTGTAAATAAATAATTTAATCTTGCCAGTGAAAATAAATATTCTTATTCTACTTGTCATGAAAATAAATAATTTAAAGTTGATTTGAAGAATAATTTTTATTGCAAATAAATAATTTGATGTGATATTTAGTGAAAATAAATAATTTGTTCGAGATTTTGATGAAAATAAATAACTTTTCTAGGCAAAATTGCCCAAGCCCTCCCCTGAAAATCAAATGGTCGTCCCCTTAAGGTAAAAACATCTGAGAACAAGGACATAAGATTCAAAATGCAAACAATTTTATGAGACGATGGAAGATTTCTCGTCACAAAGCATACACTGATGTTAATATGTGCAGTTCCCTGGTGAATTGTGGCATGTGATTGTAATGTTCGACCATTGTAAGTGTTTCCTGTTATCTTTGCTTCTTTAATATGTCGAAAAAAAAAGCCGTTGCCTCCTTTGCCTGATAAAAGAGTTTGAGGATCGATTCAGTCAGCTCTCATTCTTTCGAAATTCATTATTCTATAAATGCAAAGGAGGAAATTGGCCTCTAAAATTGCAAAAATCTCAAAATCATTCAATCTCTCCAAAAATGCACTGATTTATTTACCAAATGATTATAGAAATATAATCTAGAAACTTTTTTACAGAAAAGCCAGTCATGACGTCACAGTGACGTCATAAACATGCCAAATTTGGGAAAATGAACCAAATACGGCCATTTTGTATGAAGTTTTCATTAAAATCAAATGTGAGCAACAGCCTTACCCTAAAAGATATTTTAACCACATCAATATCTTTTAAAAAATATGTCTCATAGCCACGGGGTATTAACGTCCATGTAAAGGGTAGGTACATATGTGCGGCTCAAAAGGGTCTACTTTTTAGGGTTGGCAAATATATGAAAAGGGTGGGAATTTCTGATGCTGTATATATATGATAAGGTGTACTTTCAACCAATGACATATATCAAAAGCCCCTATTTTTCGTTTTTACGGTAGTAACAAACCAGTTGTAACAGTCTTCTATAACTTTAACGCACCAACTTGTTCCAAGACATGGTTTCTGGTTAGTTCTCCCATCTCACTTCAGGTTAATGTAGATTTCTCTGGAACTAGATGTGTTTAAGTTTGATCTTCATAAAATTGTGTGCAGTGCACACTTATTCATCACAACAATAACAAAACATGAATTGGGCACATACTCTTATGACTATTCATCTGTGATCTGTATGTCAAATAATGAGTCAATGATGTTCTATAAAGCTGTATGGGTAGTATTTCCAGATATTATTCAAATCTAATCAAATATATATAAATATATTGGCCAAGTGGTGAACCTTCCGCAAAACTCGTCACCACTTGGCCAATGCAAACCTTGTGATGACAGAAGGTGCAAGTGTTGTCAGCAAATGCAACAAACACAAACATTCAGTAGCAAAAAAACAGGTAAGGTATACAAGATGTTCTGCAATGTAAATTGTAAGACACCTAATGTCGTATACCTTATTGACTGCCAGGTCTGTGGTCTACAGTATGTGGGTGAAAGTGTCCAACCGTTCAACAAAAGAATGAATGGACACCGCAGTGACCTCACCAAAAAACCATTTCTGCCTGTCAGTCAACATTTCAAATTACCTGGGCATTCTGTGGAAGATTTTGCAAGATCAAAAGTGACCATCATTGATCATGTGCGGGGTTGGAGCGATAAACAGAGACAATCGAGAGAAAGCTTCTGGATCAGAGAGTTATGTGCATTACATCCGGATGGCATTAACAAGAAATCGTAGTAATTTGTTTTTCATTCCGTTTATTTAAGTATTCATTTTCACAGTATTTGTTTATATATTTATCAA
>MJUU01013320.1:60314-93434 GCA_002080025.1 Modiolus philippinarum | reverse complement strand
TATATATATATATATATATATATGAATAGGTCATATAAATGTATTAGAAATATATGAATGGGTGTCATTTTTTGAGTAGGCATATATATCAATGGGGTAGGTAAAAAAATTGTGAGCCGCACACCCGTACCCAAAATTCTTGAAGTTAATTCCCCGTGCTCATAGCAAAAGATCTTTTTGGGTAAGGCTGTTGCTCATATCTAAATATCAATGAGAAGACGTCAAAATGAGGCAATTTTTAAGGATTTTAAGGATTTTCCTGAAAGAGCATAGTACGAAAACATGAAACAGAATTTAAAACTTTGATTACTGATATCTGACAGACTTATGTCTTATGAACATCTTAGAGTGATAATTGATTAATTTACAATACTTTGTATTTTTGAAAATGAGGGGCCAAAAAAGTGGCTTTACCATACCTCCTCCAAAATTTCTTGATATTTGATAGGAGGTATAATGATACTCTTTATTGAATTGTACACAACTCAGACAAAAGAGAAAAAAAACGTATTATACAGATTTTTAAATGAACAAAATATTTGCTATCAATGTATTCTCAAGAGAACAGATAAATAAATACATGTACGTGTTCGCGACCTGTAATTGTAATTTTCAGTCATTGCAGATGTTCCACGTTATCTTTTAAAAAATTCCCAAGTTTAGAATCAGTTTAAGGTTACAATAATCTTCTCCATGCTGGAACCAAGTGTTTGTCACACTATATTTTTTATGAAAAATGTCTTTGTAATGCGTGTTAAATATTTCTGTCGGGAGACGTGTTACAAGCAATCGGCGAGGCGTTTAATATACAATCAGAATTAATTGCATATATCGTAAATGAGACAAATGCCAAACTGTAGCATTCAGGCTCTTATCCAAATAAAAACAGGGCAAAATAAGCACAAAATAAAAAACACAAAATAGTAATAATCTAAACAATAATACATGTATATATTTACGTGTTCTGATTATTGTATCTACCATCGCCTTGTTGGTTGGTTGTCCAGACTGCAGGCGTCCCTTGTGCTGATTTTCCACTAAAATATCCTTGATTGCCTTCTCTTCCATGCCAATCAAGAAAATTATCTCCCTTTCTCCAATCATTGTATGGTAATAAGTGTACGGTATTTCCCAGATCATGGCTTCTGATAGGTATTGCACAAGCATCTAAAGATGCAACCGGAATGGAGCACCCTGTTATAAAAAATGAAAGGTAGAATGTTGATAAATCATAAGTCATAGTAATATTTAAACTCACATGTGCAAACTGCACATATATATGGCTTTAAAATAGTAACACATTTGTTGAACACAGAAAGGGTACTTTTTATATTTGTTGTTGTCTAAATGGGAGGGGGGTAAAAATTTGACTATTTCACAAAATTTTCATCAATTACACACAACTTCAACATCCAGAGTGGAATATGGACAAACGCAGAATACAGATGCCAGTAATTTGAATATGTTATCAAATGGGTGAATGTGTGATGAAAAACGCAACACAAGGTCATCGAATTTACATAAATAAATTTACATAAATGACCATAAATTTACACAACCGATGTGAAGAAGATACTGTTTGTGTCGATTTTGCAACATAACAAGGAGAAATGTAGAATCATCTAAACATAATGTCTAATCGTAGCAAGTAATAGACAAATGATTTTAACAAACCACTTATTTTAGAGAAAGAGCTGAATTCTGATATTTATTCAACCAGTCTTTGATATGGTTTCCTCTCATACATACCCAAAACACAAAAATGCAATAAATGGATTGTTTAGATCGTTTGAATAATTCCCAGAAGGAAACAGATTAACTGTGTATACAATTCAAGTAGCTATCGGGGGAGGCAAAAATATTGTATATGTTATGATGAAATCTTACAAAAAAAAACAACAAAAAAAAAACAACACAATAATTATAAAGGCCCAAATTTTTCGGAGTAAACTATTTTAGCGAGGTTTAAAGAACAAATATTTGAAGGTATTTAACCTTGAACCAAGACAATTTCGCCACACGGCTAGAAATATAATGCCCTATACACATAACAGAAAGCGCATAAATATACAAGGAAACATTGACGTCTTGTGTATACCCCCCCAAAAAAAAATCTAAAACAAAGGCAAGAGTTCATTTATACATCAACATATCTCTATGTTTTTTCTATCAACCATTTGGAACTCTTTCAAAAACAAAAACAAAACTACATTGACTGATTGATTGAAAAGAAAGTGATGTGTCAGTGGTTTTTCTGTTTACATTTAGGGGACGACCATTTGATTCTGGGGGGGGGGGGGGNTTTGTAAATAAATATTCTGGCCTTGAAACCCATGAAAATAAAAAATCTGGCCTCAACCACCCAGAAAATAATAAAAAAAAATAATCTGGCCCCATGTTCTTTAATACAGTATATAGAAAATAAATAATCTCGCCGCGAAGCGGCGAAAAATAATTTTTCTGACCCGCAAAATGTTGAAAATAAATAATCTGACTCGACCAAATTTGTCAGCCCCCCCCTCAGAATCAAATGGTCGTCCCCTTATCAGTGGGACGTACTGTACCGAAGCGATGTATGATTCGCTGTTCAAGCATGCGACGATGGTCACGAACACCCTCTATTGGAAACAAGACAGTTTTCAAGAGACCCTACTGGCTGTGACCAGGAAGATAGAAATAATTGCCGAAAGAACAATCGTTTCGATTTTAAACAAATCGTATATGTTCAGCAAACTGATTATCCAGTCGGCGGTAAAAACCCTCCGGTTGACTTATTTTCAACATTATAAATGCTTTTCGTATAACTTTTAAAGTGTAATACAAAAGTATTTACGAGTTTTTAATACGGATATACATTTTTCTGATTTAGATATGTATTATCAATAAAATATTGCGCAGGTTTATTTTTTAACATGGTATAAGTTACCAAAGTGTAAGAAAGTTAATGGAGACAGATGAATGATGGACAGTACATCTGAACAACTTTCAGTTTTTACAGAACCTTGACGAAAATATACCTTGTCTGTAGCGCTTATCAATGCCCCCGCGAATAAATAAATCTTGTCCCGATATCGTGTTCTCATGGAAAAAAATAATTGTTCTTTGAAAGTTTGGTTTCCTTGTTGTTGTAATCGTGGTGGTTGGCATTGTGGTCCATGTTGTTAATACAGCTGTGGAATGACGATATCCATTTCCGGTTCCGGTTCCAGATCCCGTTTCATTTGTAGGCTTTATTTCATTATTTTGGAGTTCAATAGACTTGCCAGCGTAGATATATGGTAATTTCCACGTTTTAGGTGACAAACCATCTATAAAATTACATTAATATGCATTTTACAAATTGTTTATGAACGGAGTGGTTCATGTTCAATCGCGTACATATAAGTAACTGTTAGAGGGACGGATATTGGAAATATGAGTTCATCTGGATTTTTGTTTTTGTTTTACTGTAATGTAATTTAAATTTGTGAAACAATGTTCAAGTTTTTAGAAAATAAGCAATGCTTTTCCAAGTTCACGGTTTTCGATGTGACTGAAATTAAAGCAAGAAAATATTCTTCAGGCTGCAATAAGATCAAAAGAAAGTCATGTTGCAACAAACACAGCAAAGTGCCATGAACTTATTACAAGAGGTGAAATGGTTAACACATTTTGACGTATCTCACAAAATTTCATCAAAATCATAATAGAACTGAGCTTTCTTTGAGAAAATAGCTTCTTTGTATGAAAAAGAATGGAAATGGGGTAAACGTCAAGGAGACTTCATCCCATATCCAGTTTAAACGAGTCTCTGAATAAACTTCAACAAAAAAGAAAGAAAGGCCAACAAACATAGGTACAAAATTATTAATGAGACATACCAGCAATAAATGCAACCATTGGGTCCTCGTAGTTGTTTATTAAAATAAATGCATTTTTGTTCGAATCCACCGTGATTTGCTTTTTACAGTCACTGATGAGATCACAGTAAGTTCCAGGATTCATGCCGGTAAACAGAGTTTCGTTCATAAATCCAGTCTGTGTCATAGCAAAAAACCCTTTATTTCCTCTTGCAAACGAAATTTGTCGATTTTGGTTTCGCCATAGTTTTGTGGTAGTGTTGACTACGGCATTTCTGAAAGCAACCATATTGCCTATAGAATTCCATCTATGTTCACAGATCCAGCCATTCTTACAAACTGCATCAAATCCAGAAGTCACATTTTTGATCGTGTAGTCATTGTAATGTGGTGGTCCCATTTCCAAATCGCCACGATCGAAGGCATAACTGCTCATTATGCGTGGAAACCCAAAGTCATACGCTAACATGAAAGCATTGGCCATCTTGTAATTTCTTTGTATTTTAAACGTAAGGACCCCATAGTCGTATCGTTGAGTTTCATGGTTATCAATGAAAACTAATGCGTGATCTGAATCAGTCATGTCGTCCTTTGTACTGTTAATATTATTCAGAAGGTTAAAGTCGCCTAATGCAAGAGCTAGTCTCTTTGCAAACTTGAATTCTGTAACTCGCCCATTCTGATAATACTCACTGCTTTTGATTGAGTCTTTGTTTACATTATTAATTTCGTGATAAAAGAATGGCCTTCCACCACCAGGAATGTCTTTCACTAAATTTTGTATGGCTGCTATATCATTAGGCCACATATATTTGGCATAAGCTATCCTGAATCCGGCTACTCCAAGATCAATCAAAGAATTTAAAAAATTGGCCATTTTATTACGCACGTAATCTTGACTTTGGTCCAAATCCGAAAATCCCCGTAGAAAACAGTTGCGGACTTCATCTTGATTATTGTAGTCGTTTACGTTTCTATTGTGTGAAGGACATCTGTTGACGCTGTTAAAATGAGTGGAATTATACGGTACTCCGGGATACGTATACGTATTTGTGTCATACTCTGTTCCTGCAATGCCTTTTCCAGATCTACCAAACTCAGCCATGTGATTTAATACTACGTCCACATATATCCTACAAAATGAAACCAATTTTCAAGCAAACATTAAATTTTTGAAATCGTATCCTTTTGTTACCATGTAATTCTTATAGACGAAAATGTAGAAGCATATCATAATTGGGAAAAATTTGAAAGCAGACCGAAAAGGTCAGTATTCCTTCATTTGTTTCCTAATTTTGTGAGTGTTCGGGAATGTTGTCTCACTGGTATTAAAATTAACTTGCTCTGGCTCATATTAATAGTAAAGCTATCTTAAGCAGTGGTCCATCAGCTCAGCGTTGACATGAAAACTGATCATTGAAAAGTATCTGAATTTCAGAAATTTTGCAAACCTATTAGTATCTGTCTTTTACAAATATCTTTTGGTGTTTAATTAACACAAACAGAAAAACACTATAAACGATTACACTTGCTAACTGTTTATTTAAGATTGGTATAGATCTTCATAAAAGATCCAACTTTGTTTATGTGGGCCGATATGTAAGCACAAAATCGGTATTCAAGCACACTAATTCGTCGACATCTTTCTTTAATCGTATGAAGCCGATGTTTTACAAAAAAAACTTTCTTAAAGATTCAAAGATTGGAAAAGAGGACCTATCTCGCTAAATTCTTAAATGTTTTTAAAATTATTTATATTATTTCACTCGCTAATAGGTATTTCAGTATGTACTATCACGCGTATCTAAGACAACAAATGGAGACACTACGGAAAATAGAAAGTCAGCTTCGAATTAAATCCGTTTCCCCAAATTGCGAATATTCAGTGGAAATGCTGATATGAATATTCGTTATGAAAGGCAATGAAATGCAGTATCCGAAATTTCCATTGCTTAACATAATCAATCTGTGGAGAATTTTTCATTTATTGTATGTCAGTTCTTCGGTGCAGGCCCGATTATTCAGAAACTAACAATACCTTAATTCATTTTTTTAAACGTTGTTGCATTTAAGTAGTAAGCCCCACTTGCAATGCTCTGTCCTTAGCCTATTTGGCTTTCCATTTAGATCTTATTTGTTATTTTGTTCTTTGTCAGTCTATATACATTTTTGGTTTATAATCCTCCAAATATTTTGATTTTATCTGCACTGAAGAGACATAAGTTGTCGAAATGAGTTCCTATAGAACTAAATTTACAATGACGTCGGTATTTAGCTATTGTATTACTAATCAAAGAATACACAAACCTCACTCCAACATTTTTGCATCTGTCTATCATATTTTTAAACTCCATTTCATTTCCACTTCTTGAGGCAATTTTATAGCTAATGGGTTGATATCTCTCCTTCCAAGGATGAGATCTAAGCCCTGAATACTCATTAACTGGGGACACCTATTCATAACAAAATTAAAACAAATAGTGACTGCTGTTTCTTTTAAACTGTAAGATACATTCATTACAAAATTAAAAAAAAATAACCATATGAGCTGCTCTAACTGGATGCCTGACATTGGTAAAATCTAAAAGGCTTTCCATTGCCGCAGATCAATGAATTATTAGACAAACTAGTTTTATTTTGAAACTTTAGATTTTAAAATTTTTGAAAATTTTGTTTCACAACTAAAGATAACCTCCCTAATTCAAAGTTGTTTCCTTTAGTATTTTTGTGCTTGCCTTAATTTTGTGTATTAGCTTTAATATATCTTTAGTTTTTCATTACTTCTTTTTATTTATTTGGTTATTGAATGTTTTGATTATATCCGCAATGCATAAGCTTTCGAAATGGTTATTTGCTAAACGAAAGTATACAGTAAGTTCGATATCTAGTTACAGTATTTACTACAATCCCCTAGTTAATGTAATGTTGAATGTAATGTGCTATCATGGAAGGACCTTTCCACAAACACAAAGTGTATCTGTTGCTTTGTTGATCGAGTTGTGTTTATAGCAACTTTTCACTTTTGTGAAGTTTAAAGAGTGAAGATTTTACTTCAGATTCTTGTCTTTCTGTCTGAAAATTCTGTAATGTGCTGTAAATGTTTGATCGATTTCTATGTCATTGCATGTGTGTTACACTTCGGCAATCCTCTCGGTATTTGCAGTAATTTGCACATTTTACGAAGGGGAGGCTACTTCCAAAATTCCTTTACGCGCATCACAAGTATATATTTCAGTTATTCATTTGTGGTTATAAGTAATACGGATATCCTAATAGTTTCGCCAAATTTTGAATGTTTTCAGTTATAAAAATTAAGCAGTCTGTCAGTTGAAAAGACTTTATTTTTGTTGAATAATTCTGTATGTTATAGATTTATATCATTCAATACAATCCTAAGGTGTTAAGCATCATGGCCTTGAATACCTGTAACCACATATGATAGTAATTCGAAATCACCAGTTTCCATAACAATAGTCTTACCTGCACACCACAGAAGTGGTTCTTTTTGTTGAATAATTCTGTATGTTATAAATTTATATGTATATGTTATCGGGCTCTTGACAGCTATGTATCGTAAAATATCAACCCGTGAGCCAGAATATGAACCACAGGGGCGAGTGAGCGTAGCGAACGAGTCCCAAGCTTCATACTCTGGCGAGCGGGTGATATTTTACAAAACATCAGCTGTCAAAAGCCCGATAACTTGTTTATCATCCTTTATTTTGTATTTTAGATTTGTAATTATTGAACTGAGGTTTCAAATTCTCCCAAAGTTGCACGAGAATTTCGGCATACATGTCATTCTCGTCTTTTCAACAATTTTAAGCTTAAAAACAGGTTTTATATTTTTTTTCCATTTTATTTGCAAAAGTTTTGTAACTAGATGAATATTTTGACCGAAATAGATCTACTCTAAATAATGTCGATTTTGAATTTTGCAGGAACCTTTGGTTGTTACGCTATTCCATCGTTCCTTGGAGCTTTTAAGACGTCATAATGTGAAAACGTCAAAGCTCTGCAGGATATATCAACGACCCAGTTTCTACAATTTTTCTGACGTCTAGTTAATATTTTTGTGTAATCATGATTCTGTTTTGAATACCTAATCGGAAAGAGCAAATGCAATAGATGTTTATTTTTAGCCATTTTATTTCATTTGAAACCTTGAAAAAAAGTTATTGCCTTTGAAACTTTGGGAGCATCGCTTGATATATCCAGGTCAACTCCTGATATATCCGGGTCAACCAGATATGGCTTTTGCGGAAAGGCTCTACAGGCTGATATAACCATGGGGAAGGGTGATAAAATTCAATACAATCCTAAGGTGTTAAGCATCATGGCCTTGAATACCTGTAACCACATATGATAGTAATTCGAAATCACCAGTTTCCATAACAATAGTCTTACCTGCACACCACAGAAGTGTTTCTTTCCAAGATACCGTTCACATTCCTCAGCAATGTCAGAGAATTTCCACTCGAATAAGTGGACAATAACTTGTTTACCTTCACAGTGTGGGTCTGTATAATCAGCTTGTGCTTAAAAAATGAAAGTAATGAGAGTTCCATGTACCTAAATTTATTGCAGTTTCGGTATTTTTGTTGCAGCCAGAGAAAGCATATTATTTATCAACTTATTATTTTCTCATTAACGATGTTCACTTGCAGTGTGAATGTTCATTGTGGAAGTCCTGTCAAGTAAATTAGATCGTTTGGAGGAAATTGGAATACATTTTGATATGTATTATCAAAAAGACTTACCTTTTCTAGAAAATTATTACCTTTTATTGGAAGAAAGTTGCAGAGACATTATGCATAAGGTAAGTGAAAACCGAACCATCAGTCCAAAAGAAATAATCAAAAGAAAATCACAAACATCGGAAAGAAAAACATCACACAAGTAAGAAGAAGGAGAGAAAAATAGGGACTATCCCTTTTTAAGAAAATAAATTCTGAGAGGTTCCTCACTGTGTTGAAGACCATATGGTGACCCCTAGATGTTTTGTTTTTGGTCGCTTTAACCTGGATATGGGATGTTGTCTCCTTGACATTTACCCCATTTCCTTTCTTTTTCATATCTAATGTTTTTTGGAAATAGTATAAAGAAATATTTTACCACATTAGCAGATTGCAAATAGAAAACATTAATGAAATATATGGCTAATACCTTATGAACACTTCAAAGGGCCAAACTGACATTTCAGGTCATTTTCGCATGATCTAACAGAAAAGCGTGAGTAGCATGCATACGACTGTAAATATATTATCCGTTAATGTCTTAAGTTTATTGAATATATTTCAAATTATTAAGTACCGAAGTTACTGTAAATTTGTTCATATTTTTTCTCCAGATCACCTTTTTTAAAACTTATGTCTCTTCGGTGGAAAATCATAAATGAAACGACTATCCTCGATGGTGCCTCATTTGAATTAAAAATGAAAGGATATGGAGTAAATGCACATGAGACAAAATCTCTACAAATACACGGTAACACCAAGCAATGAACAACGCTTTTATTGTTGCTCTTTATCTTGAAGTCAACATTGGTAAATCAGCAGAATTGAAGTTTTGCAATTTTTTCCGTACTGGTGAATTCGCGTTTCTTATTTTAAGCTGTACCCGAGCCATACTCTCATTATTGCTCTTTAAACTAGAACTGTGAGCAAAGCTCATTAATATATACCCCCGCTCCCCCAAAAAGATCAATTTTTCAATAGATGGTGCACAATGGCAACGTGTACTGAACATTCTGTGAACATTTCATAGAATTCCACCCAGTGGTCTAGGAGCAGTTGTCGCCACAAAGTGTGTACCCCTAGGACGGACGGAATAACGAAAGGACATCATGATCACTATATACCAACCCGCTACAGCTGGGGTATAATGTTGCCCACATACCTGTAAACAAAGCTGATAATACAATTCCAATAATAAACATTATTTTTATCGTCCCACACAACCGAACTAACCTATATAGCTTATCTAGTATACAAGTACTGGACAGGAGAGAGAGAGAGAGGTGCAATTACAAGATAATATAACATATTTTAAGATCAACAGTGTCGATTATCTTCCATGGTTTTCAAATACAGTCTGTGCTCAAAGGTATTTCCACAAGTGCCATTCGCCTGTGTATTTATTATTAAAACGTCTTTTGTTAAAAAAAATCTATGGAACTCAGTTCCTGACCGATTGTAATAAAATTTGCATCGATGAAAGAGCTTAACATGCAGTTTCGAACCTTAGTTCGGGAGTAATCTTATGATCCGTTGTTTTCATACTGTTACAATTTACTTAATAATCTATAGTAAAATATGACGTTAAGGATGCCCGCTAGTCACCTATAATATTTCGGTCAGATTTTCGGATTTCTCTGGTTTTATTCATTCAAAAGCATTATTATCTTTTTGCCCACGAACCCCCTCTTTTCTTAAGATAAATTCATTAAATACATCTTTAGGAGCATTCTGACAAAATTTAATAAAATCCTGTTTATTTTGTCACGTTCATTCATGGATAAACATAGCTTATGGTAAACCTATGAATAATTCAGAGTTCAGTTCCCCGCCAAATTTTTAATCACTAATATCTCAAAATCGAGATCAGCAACCTATATTTTTTTTTCGCTTAAATTACTACTTTATCAATTTTCTAACAAAAAATAACATTTATTTGAAATCCTATTTATTTTGATATTGACCAGTGAACATACTTTTATATATATTTTAATTCCTATTTACATTGCATCAAGTGGAAACTACTATTCCTAATATATATATATTTCTAAACTAATGTTAGAAACTACATGTTAAGCTTTTTAATCAATGTATATTTTATGTAAAACAGCGACGGACAGAGCTTTCGCACGAAAGAGATACTCATCAGTTTTCAAAAACAAAATTTAGATATTCTAAGTTCCAAAATACAATCGGCTTTCGAGTCAGCACCGAAGTACTGACTACTGAGCACGTGCCCTCGAGGACTAACAGTCCAACAGCAGAGGCATCGACCCAGTGGTAACAAATAACAAATTACCGAACATACTGTAAATTTTGTTTCTGCATATGGCCATATCGACAAATTATGTTTCTTCAGTGCAGATAAAATATAAATCAGTTTGAAGAATATAAGAATTGCAATACCGTAGTGTTGTAACGACAGACTTGATAGTATACGTAGAGTCAATGATATGTGATAAGCATTTTTTAAAACAATCCTAGACGTAAACGATGCAATGGCCATCGCATTTACACATCACCAAGCCTTAATAATGTCACTAGACAGGGTACACTTCCGTTCGTTTGTAAACCTCCTCAGGATTGCATCACATTCGAACGAAAAATTTAGTCTTTACTTACTTACTGAATTGAATTCTCTGTATGAAGCGTTTAATCCTCACGCACTTACATTTAATATTGGTCAACATAGGTTATTCAACCGTTTTAAAGAACACGGCAATATAAGAAGAAAGTTGTTCGTTTTTACCTAAAAACGGTTTAGATGCCAGCCACTTCGCAAATATCTTTTATCAAAAAAATGTAAAAAAAATACAGAATATCCTCATATTTTAAACACACATCAGTTCAATAATTTCTTACTTGTCCTGAACTGAAGAGACATAAGTTGTCGAAATGTGCATGTGCAGAGATAAATTAACAGTAACTTCGGTATTTTGTTATTTATTACCAATGGCCTGATGCCTCTTCTGATGGACTTTCAAGGGTACTCACCATACTTCGGTGCTGGTCCGAAAACCGATTTCATTTAAAAACTTGCAATATCTTAATTTAACATTTCTTTAAAAACTAAGCGGTATCTCCCTCTTGTAAAGCTCTGTCTTTAGTTGATTTTTGCTTACTGTTTAGATCCTATTGGTTATGTGTTCTCCATCAGCTTTTACTCAAATTAATGGACTTGCAAGTGTTTTGACTTGGTCTGCACTTAAGATACATAAGTTGTCGAAATGAGCATGAGAAGAAAGTATGTTAACAGTGACTTGGGTAGTTTGCTATTTATTACCACTGGGCTGATGCCTCTGCAGGTGGAATGTCAGTCCCCAAGGGTAATCACTAACCCAGCAGTTAGTACTTTCGTGCTGGCCCGAAAACCGATTTCATTTAAAAACTTGCAATGTCTAAATTAAACACAATTTTGTTTAAAACTAAGGAGTATCTTCCTCGTGCATAGATCTGTCCTAAGATGATTTTGGCTTTGCTTCTTGGATCCTATAGGTTATTTGTTCTCCATCAGCTTTTACTCGAATTTTCATTTATGGACGTCAAGATGTTTAGACTTGATCTGCACGTAGGAGACATACAAATTGTCGAAATGTGCAGATGCAGAAATTAAATTAACAGTAATATCGGTAGTTAGTTATTCACCCACCTATGCTCAACAATCAGATCTACACTTTTTAACATAAACGTGAACCTTGCCACCGACGACCTCAATTCTAAAACACCCGATTGTTCATGTTCCAACTCAACATACAGATATAGTTCCTATGGTCACGTCATAAAGGACTTGAATATCATTGAAAACAAGTGTCTCCGTTATATCCTTGCAAAAGCACCTACATTCCGTAAAACACATTTTATCAACTGGGAACAAAATTTTAAACTTCTTATGGATGTTGTAGAGGACTACTACAGAGAATGGATTAAACGTGAACAAGGTGAAGACACTGATTCTCTTTTGGCTGTGAGGTCAATGAGTTTAAATCAATCAGCTACGAGGGTCAATGAGAATTCGAGCATTGTCAATTTTCAAAAAAGCAGAGAGGGGAGATCCTGTCTTATTAAGCAGAAAATAAATCTGTTTTGCTTTCCTTTGGGATTTCGAAAGATAAAGACAGGATCTCCCCTCTCTGTACTGGGAATCAAAATTACATATATGCCCAAATAAACAACGCACATCGCTGGAACTGCCAAATTTTCTATAAAACCTATTTTTAAGGTGTTAACCTCCTTCTTAACAGCCATAGAAGAGGGCCTTCAAAAATATTGTGATACTAGCTTTTTAAGAAGCACCGAAATGTGAAATGAAATATGGAGATTGAAAAAAACTCTAAAGATCTATTTTACATCTTCAGCTCTGGATAACAATCACATTGTAATAGCGTTAAAACTTTTGACTTCTCCACACTTTATGCTGCTGTTCCTCATGAACAACTGAATTCTCGACTTCTTCTTTATTTAGCTTTCGTTATATAGATGATATTTTGTCACTATTTGGCGATTGTTCGCGTCTGATCTGTCCAAAAGAGCTCGAAATTGAGGATACTACATACAATTCCACACCGGTCTCATTTCTTAACCCTCATCTTGAATAAAACAGACTACAAACTAAGCTGTATGACAAATGCGATGTCTTCACGTTTCCAACAGTCAAATTCCCTTTTCTTTGTAGCAACATTCCGGCATATAAAGTGTCAATATCCAAACTCTCATTCGCTACTCAATGGCATGAGGTCGATACAGAGACTTCCTTAACAGAGGCGGTCTGATAGCAATTAGGATACTTTAACAAAGGTATCTTACCAATAACTTGAAGTCATCACAGCAAACTATCTTTTTGACCGCTTTGGGATATCTCTTTTCCAGATGACAACATATTTTACCATTTAAAAGCTTAAGATTGTTGTTTCATCTGAGGGCTTTGACATGTTAAATACTGCGGATGTCTTATAAGAAGCGGGAGATGTTTACGCTACCGGTGCAGCTGAACTAGCCCATGGTTTTAATTTGGGTTTTTCATATATATGTGTATTCCCTCTTTTCTTTTCAATGTCGTGCTTATTTGATGTCTTTGTCTCTTTTAGTTTCCGAAGTTGCCAATTTTTGGGTCATTCCTTTCTAGACTGACGGTTTGGTTCTCACGTACTTTACCTTTCTATAGCTTGTACATGATTTATCTCTAAAACGAGAATACTCTTGTCGGAACTTCATGCAGAAAAATAGACATATATTGGTTCAGTGTATCAAATATGGTGACATTCTTCTTCAATAATCAAATGACACATATTTTACAAATAGACTATATATATGTCATTCACAAATAAAAGCTGCTTTGCCTTACACTTTTTCAAAACTGTACGCAAACACAAACACTTTCTATTCTCCAGTTGTTAAATTCCATTTATTTGCGCTCAAACATTGATATATTATTTCAAACATATCCATACAGATTATCTACCGAATAAGGAGTGGATATAGGAAGAGAGATGTACACTCATTTAAACACATTTTGTAGCCACGTTGCCGACTACAATTTCAATAAACTACAAAATGTAGTCAAACTATTGGAGGTAGCTATTTACGAGTCTATACAATTGTATACATTTTGAAAATCTTAGAATAATGAAATTTGCCAAGTCATATATATGTCCGTCAATATCAGGTGCCATTCTACCATGCTTCTGAAAATTTGAACAAAAGAAACATATACTGAAGCCATGCTCATTTAATTAGTAAGAGGTGATATTTCGCAGGATTGTGCGTTAAAATGGAATACATTTTTCATTCCACATCTTGCCCAATGATTGTTACTTTTGTACGGAACACTTCCATAATTACAAGCAGAACTTGGAACATTGCCTTCCCAATTATTGTTTATAATAGCTTTCAGCTCAAACCATCCGTTGTCTGTTTTGTCACAATCCATATCTATATCTACTAACCAATAATGTTCACCATAACTGAAAAAAAATACAATATGAAGTATTTATGAAAAAGAACAAAAAGATACACACACACACACAAAAAAAAACAAACAAACAGCATGAATTGGAATGCAAAACAGGAATTCACAAAGAGTAAAACAACGCAGTTTTGGGCAGGTTAAGCATTGCTAAATACAAGATAATTTGTTAATAAAAATCGTTCCTATTCTGGAAGTACTTGCCACTCAGTAATAAAATTTGCTCAACAAATTATAAAGTCATATTTATAAAAAGTCGAATCAAATTTTCTTTCCATAGGCCTATTTCGACAACTCATGTCTGTTTATAGAAAATAAGATCAAAACATTGGAAATCCAGAAATCATCGAAAGATTGCCTTTTCGAAATTATTCTTCAATTTCATATATAACTAAATGTCTTAAGCTGTAATTGTATATTATGGGTTAATTTTTTTCAATTTAATAGCTAAAGGTTATACTTGAATTAATAAATTGGTAAATTTCAAGTTACTTCGTTATGAAAATAAAATATTGTTCATAATTTACTGATCTATTACAAAACAAAAACCGTGGTAAGCTTTATACCAACCAACCAACCAAACAACTGGTTGGTCAGAGTTACATAACATATAAACTGGACTGCGTTCACTGAACTATAGGTAATTATTGGTTACCGATGGTCTGCCTTAAATGGCATAGAGATTAAAACAAACTGATATTGTAGTATGCTCAATATACTTAAGGAGACCGCTTGTCTGCATTAAATAAACAATGAAGGTATATGGAGTAAATGCACATGAGGCAAAGTCTCTACAAATACATGGTGAAAGCAAGCAATGGAACAACCTTTTTATTGTTGTTCTTCATTTTGAAGTCACAATGAAACCCTCAACAATGAGCTTTTCTCATACCTCATAGTAAGTTCAAGATGACCCAAGCACCGGTTTGAGCGGAATTTATTGCTAAATGTAGAGCAACGCTACATCCATGTACCTTTACTTTTGTTCATGGATGTGGGATCTACACAAACATAAATATAACTGGCAAGGTGTTCTAAAAATTGCTGTCATCTGTTGCCGACAAAAAGACAATCACAACTAATAAACAACCATAGGATACTCATCGAGTCAAATCACAGGCTTTGTTACGAAAAAAGGTTCAAATCCACTGAAAATTCAGTGGATTGGAGCTTTATTTTTCGTAACAAACCCCTGTGGTCTAATACAAGGACCAGGCATAATTAAATCATAAGATGTGGGAACTATAATCAATGCATCAAGCCTATATATATTTTTTGATTGATTCAGAGAGTATATGCTTGAGACTCACTGACTAGCTTGTTTTGAGTACTTTAAATTACAGGATGAAGAGATTGGAACATTGTACAGACTTCGTCTCATTTGCATTTACTCCATATCCATTCATTGTTAATTTTAGACTGGAGTTTGTCTCTCCTGCAGTGTGGAGTCCGTAAAAAGATTCCCCGTGAGAGAGAGATGTATGCTCTATATACATTTCACTTTTGGTGTACTTGTTCTTGAGAGAATCTCTCATATGGATACGCTATCACACTTTCACATTTTGGCTTTTCTTGTATTCTAAAATTGTTATTCTGACCACCTGTTTATTGTGCCCACATCTCATGATTTTTTTATGCCAACTTTTCTTACAATCGGCTCGATGAGTGCCCTGTGGTTGTTTAAATTTCTATCGTCTTTTTGTCGGGCAATGGATAACAGCGATTGTAAGAACACTTTGCCATTTAGGTTTTATGTTTGTTGACGATCCCGCATCCATGGATCATTAGGTAAAAAATCATGAATGTAGCGTTGCTTGACAATTAGCAATGAATTCCGCTCAAACCGGTGCTAGGGGCCGTCCTGAACTTGCTATTAGGTATGAGTAAAACTCATTGTTGAAAGCCTCATGGTGACTTCAAGTTGAAGAACAACAATAAAAGCGTTGTTCCATTGCTTATTATTACCATGTATTTGTAGAGACTTTGTCTCATTTGCATGTCATGATACAGAAACTATACTGCTTTTCTGGTTAAGGTAGCTCATTTGTCATATTTTTGAGTTTGTGTCAGATTTTCGAACTATTGGATTTTATGCATTTAAATGGTTAGTATGTCGTGATTGTCCTCTGTTGAAGGCCTCATAGTGACTTCAAGATGAAGAACAACAATAAAAGCGTTGTACCTTTGCTTGTTTTACCATGTATTTGTAGAGACTTTGTTTCATGTGTAGTAACACTATATTCATTCGTAGATTATATAAGAGTTGAGTTTGTTGGAATCCGGGAAAATATTCCCCGTGCAAGAAATGTATGCATTCTATACATTTCAGTTATGGTGTACTTGTTCTTCAGAGAATTTCTCATATAGATATAATAGCATATTTTTTATTTATATATTTTTGTAATTTCAAAAATGTTATTCTGACCACTTGTTAATTGTGCCGTCCACATCTAATGGTTTATTTTGCCAAGTTTTCTTCCTGTTGACTCGATGAGTGCCCTCTGGTCTTCTGTTTGGTCTTTTTGGTGGGCAACGGATGACATCAAATGTACTTTCCTACCTAATTTTATGTTGGTTGACAATCCCGCATCATGTAATAACATGGATGTAGCGTTGCTCGACATCTGCCAATGAATTCTGCTCGAACCGGTGCAAGGGGTCGTCTTGAACTTACTGAAGTATGAGTAAAGCTCATTGTTGAAGGCCTCTTGGTACTTCAAGATGAAGAACAACAATAAAAGTATTGTTCCATTGCTTGTTTTAAAATGTATTTGTACAGACTTTGTCTTATCTGCATTTACTCCATATCACTTTATTGATTATTTAAAACACTTTCTACGCTGACTCCCTAGTTTAATTATATAAATTTGTTTCATAGGTAATGTCAAGATCAAAGTCTTGAAATACCTTAAAGATTTTAGGCAAAATATATGCCTAGTGTAAGAAAATCAATGAAAAATTCAGAGAAAACCAATTTCCCGCCATCTTTTTAAAGTCCTTAAAATCACACGGATCTATATTTTCTTTTTTCTCATTTCATTCAGTGAATAATTCTTAATCATTTCAAATTAAACAGATTTCAAGAAATCCTAGATTTAGCCAAAATCAGGAGGAAACTTCCTTATAACACTGAATTTTAACATTTTAATCTCTATAAAACTGTTTGATTTTAAACTTCAATATAGGTCTTCGAACGAAGTGCTACACTGTAAGTAGTGCAATTTCCAAATAAGGGTATATCTGTAAATCTACATGTAGCTTGCTTTTCAGATTTAGAATGTGGTTTATTGTTTACTTCGCATAAGTTTTATTAAAGCTTGATTTTAAATTTTTACTGCAATTTTTACATCGATTAAAATCATTTTTGTTAATATATACCTTTACAATAAATAATTTTCCACATTCAAATTATTCTACACATTGATATTTGCTGCACCCCCTATATACAAAAAGACGTAATTGGTTCTTGTGCAAAATCATCAAGAGATAGTAGGTCGTGAGTTGAACATCAATTTTAAGATAGGGTGAAAATAGTCGAACAGTCGACATCTATTGCACTACGTTCTTGTGCAAATGCGACGCTTTTATACTGAACTACCTTTTTATTTATTCTGTTCAAAAAATGTTTAGGAGTTAGCTTATTGCAGGACCAATTTTGAACATTCATGAATTCTTTTGGATTCAAATTGGTATTTAGCTGATGCTTTATCCTTTTTGTTTGAATTCCTGATCTGGTGTAATATATTTCATTTAATTCATTAGGATGGTCATCATGATAACGCGTTACCCATCGCAAGCTCTTTGTAGTATTATGAGATGTCATATCAATTCAAAATACATAACAAAAAATGGGAAAGAAGATTGAGTGCCCAATGTCTTCCGAATGGCTTTCGACTGGGCCAAAACGTTAGGTATTCCATGCTTTCCTCCCTTTTTGTCATTTGTATTCAAATATTTTTGGGTATTTTACTTTTTTATTGTGGCCTACTATATCATTTTTATTTTGTTCGTATTTTTTAATTAGTGGCCATCGCACAACACATATTTTTATATTTCCAAAATACTTAACTGCGCTCTTTTCGAATGTCGGCTATAAAAAAAGGTAAAGGACTTCATTGGAATGAGTCCTGTGTTTAGATATTAATATTTGAATGATATAAGGGCATGAAATTTCAGTTACTTACGAATTAAGTTCATTGTACCCAGCATTCCCTGGTTTGTTTGTTGTCCATACGGCTGGCGTCCCCTGGGCTGGTCGACCATAATAACTACCTTGTCCGGGTTCTGCTCCATACCAGTCCAAAAATGAATCGCCTTGTCTCCAAGCATTATACTTGGAAAAATGGCTACTTGAACCGATATTATGGGATCTAATCGGAATAGCACATGGGCTAGCTGATGCAGTATGAGTACAACCTATGAGAGACATTAAATTCATTAAGCATTGCGTGTACCTATGGTAAGAAATGAGAGTGAAAAATTCTAGAAGAAAGAAATGTCGTGTTTTCATTAGAAAATACATAAAACCCTTATACATGTAACAACAGTGATCAAATATTCAAAACAAATTTAGAAAACAGATCGAAAAGAAGTAATACCACAGTATTATTTTGTCAAACAGCATATTACCCTGTCTGTGTCCTTCGTCGATTCCTCCTCTTATAAACAAATCTTGACCTTCAACTGTCCTGCCTTCAAATAAAATTACAGTTCTGTGATATCCTTTTGGTATCGGTCCATTAGTAGTAGATACGGAACCGCTACCACTTCCTGTTCCGGAATTCGTCCCACCCCCGGAAGTTTCACCATTGCCTTGTCCAGGGTGGACACCTGTGTTTGATGAAGACGATGGCCCGCCTGTAAAAAAGAGTACATGAAAAGTTATATTGATTAAAATCTTATGGAACGCTTTAGTGTTGTTTCAGGAAACAGAATTGGGTGATATTGGAGAATATTTTCTCTAATTTCTAGCAAATTTAAACACCTCCTGACAAATTGGTTATCGAAATAATAATCATCATTTGTGTAAATTTGATCTCAGTAGGCGATTGGTCAATCATGTAAATGTCTCGTGTTAGTTTCTAGAAATAGTGCAACCGGATGTTGATGAAATTAACACCTGCATCATTGTTTAGCAAAATGGTTTTTGCATTTTTATGACTGAGATAACTCAATTTATTGATAATATGACATTTGTATCAAAAATATTATATTCAACACCCTTTCAATGAATGGCGCAATGATACACATAGCAACAAAATAGCGACATACAGAGGTCGATTTACTTCAAATAAATTGAGTAGAAATTAGAGAAACAATCTCTAACATTGTTTTCCAGGATATTACGAAAATTTCTCACATCTCGATAGTTAATTTTCAAATTTTAAAGTTCTCGGGTAAACCTCGAACTTTAAAATGTGAAAATTGAACTATTTCGATGTGAAAAATATATGTAATAAACTGGAAACAATGTTAGAGACTGTATATTTACAATGGAACGCTGCTAATTCTCCAAATTTATAAATTATTATGCATTAAAATCACAACCGATTGTTTATTTTGTACACATTCAGTGGTTTGTACGTACGAGCAAAACTGTACAATCGCCTCCTTATAAATGTTTAGTTACTTCTGACTTTTCAAAGTTTATATATCCTCAAATTCATACCTGCTATAAATGTGTGGTCATTGTTAGTCTGATCTGCCGAAATACCGCATGTTTTAACCTAGGCAAGTTTTAATGTATTTTTCCGATGGGAAGCTTCTCTTTTGCAGATTTTTTTAGTCCTTTAATAAATCGAGCTCTACTTGAATCTTAATCTTAAGTAAAAAGTTACTCCTTTCTTTGGTACAATTGAATATGTATACTGTCTCCCAGAATGCAAAAAAAAACCCAACAAAAACATATACATTGTTTGTATTAAATTGCAAATAAAATGCATGTTTTCTTTCAACAAACCCTGAACAAATTATCCATGTTTTACCAGCTATTGACAGGGAAAATTTACCTCTCGAATATGTTTATACATGCACTGAACCAGCAAAAAACTAACGAAGGGTTTTTTCTGCAAAATTACTTAAGATTCAAATTCGTAGTTTCGAGGAACAGTTAAATTAGGTCGATACCCTCAGTTTTAGCTACAAAATATAAAACATACAAAAACAAAATAATAAAGTTTAAAAAAAATTAAACTGATTAAGTCTTACCAACGATAAAGGCAATAACGGGTTCTTCGCTATTGTCAATAACGATATGGGCATTCCCGCTTCCGTCCACTTGTATTTTCTTTTTGCAGTCAGTTATTAAATCACAGTATTCACCAGCAGGAAGTCCTGTTTGTAAGGTTTCGTCCATGTGTCCTTGTTTTGCCATTGCAAAAAAGCCTTTGTTTCCTCTTGCAAAGGAGACCTGATCATTCACATCTCTCCAATGTGTCTTTGACGTTCCAGCAACAGCATTTCGGAAAGCTACCATATTTCCAATAGGGTTCCATCGATGTTCGCACACCCATCCATTTCCACACGATCCATCGTTCATTATGGGCACATCTTTGATGCTGTAATCAGCGTTATGTGGAGGTCCCTGACTTGAGTCGTCGCCAAAATAATAGCTACTCATAAGCCGAGTAAACCCGTAGTCATTTGCTAGCATGAAAGCATTTGCAAGTTTGTAATCCCTGGGATGCTTATGGGTAATTAAATTGCCTCCTCCACCATGGCCTCTCTGATTGTCATGATTATCGACAAAAACTAAAGCATGAGCTGGGTCTGTCATTCCCCATCCAGGATCATATACACCACCTAGTTCTCCAAAGTTATGTGTTCCTTGTGCAATCTTTTGGCAAAATCTGAATTCAGTTACTCTACCATTCGGATAATATTCATTTACTTTAATGGCGCCGTCATTTTGATCAATAACTTCGTGCATGAAGAAAGGTCGGCCACCTTCCGGCAAGTCCTTTACGAGTTTTTGTATTGCTAAAATATCTCCAGGCCACATGTGTTTTGCAGCGTCGACTCTAAAGCCTGCAACTCCTAAACTAATCAGATGATTCAAATACCCAGCAATTTGATTGCGGACATATTGCTGACTTTGATCCAAATCAGTTAATCCAACCAAAAAACAGTTTCGGACGTTGTTTGGATCGCCGTAGTTGTTAACGTTTCCATCGTGTGACGGACATTTATTTTTATCGTTAAAATTTTGTCTAGAGTACGGTACACCAGGAAAGTCATACATATCAGAATTAAATGAAGTACCACCAGATCCCTGTCCCTGTCTACCTAAACCTGCCATATGATTTATCACGACATCAACGTATATTCTGTAAAATCAAAATGAGATTCATATTTACCGTTTTTTTTTATATATCATCATTACTTCTGGACAATACAAAACAAAGGAGCATTTTAGCAATCGCTAATTTTTCAGTCACTTCTTTTTACACTAATCATTCACTGCAAAAATGTCATCATTCTTTGGTTTAATTTTATTTGTACTGATAAGACACAATAACTCTCCATTTAATCGAAACTGGCATAATTGGTAAAAAAAGCCAGTGCTTATTTTAACCCATCTTTCACTGAATCTATAAAAATCTAACTGGACGGCCTTAAAACGTAGTATTTGGAATAGTGTTGCATTCCTAGTGTATGGCAACGGCATAAAAATTCAATGCATTGAATTAGATTAAACTGAAAAACCGTGTGGTGAATATACCAGGCTTTATCGATATACCAAAGAAATTTACCTTTGTTATAAATTTTTTGACAGCAGGATACATGTTAAAGTAACGGAATACGAAGATCGAAAATTTAAATGTTATTAACTCGAAAGCCATTAGATGGCTGGAGAGTTGTTAAAATGACAAGAAAAAATCACGTGAGGCTTCAAGCCTATTAACAGCTCTAAAAGAGGATCTTCGTGCTTCCGGTAAAATATAGTGCGCAAGTTTCTTTCAAAATCGTATACATTGTGTATTTAAGTTATATTTCTTCATTTTCTTGAGTTGAATACGGTGTTGTTATATTAAATTGAAAACAATATGCATGTTTATCAAATTACTGGTTTTTTTTATATCGCGTCTCGGATCAACGCGCTTGCCGCGCAGTAATTTCTCAAAGATGAAAATAACATTTGTTTATGTGTATTGCATATTTATAGCAATGAAATCGACATGCATACGAAATCACACAATCCGATTATTATTATGTATTCTTGGTATTACGGAATAAATTAATACATGCAGACGTATATGCAGCAGTTCTTTTGATGACTTCGAAGTTTTGTCACGAGTAGATTTTCGGGGCTTTCGAGTTTCAGCTCCATCGGAGCATTGATTTTTATTAAATAATTCATGGATTTTACTATGCTAAAACGTTTATTGTAATAAATTGACCAATTCGAATCTTTAAGGAAAAAATGTATGTCATTTTCAAGAAACATCCATAACTTAAGCAAACTACATGTAATTATATACATGCTATGAAGTATTTTATTAATGGATTGCTCTAACTTTATTTCTACGAATGTAAGTTTCGTTCAATTTTCACCATCTAACTTTCATGGTTTCTTCCTGTGCTCGACTGGTACCAATTCTTTGTAATGGTTTCGATACACTATTATGGTACACTGCTAATTCCTGAAAAGGTCAACTCAAATTCAAGATTGGGTGGATTTTTACCTCACGCCTACATTTTTACAACGGGCAACCATGTCTTTAAACTCATCTTCGTTTCCACTTCTGGATGCTATTTTGTAACTAACAGGTTGGTATCGTTCCCACCAGGGACGTAAATAATCTTTTGTTATCACTGTATACTCATTTACAGGCGAAGTCTAGAAAATAAAACAATTCTGTCTTACTATATTTTCGAGTTTTAGAATTCTGCATAAGGCCAGTTTAGGCAATATTTAAATTTTTAAACCATTTCGATTAAGATTTAAAAAAATAGATAAATGGGATCTGGTTTTTAACTGGTCTATATGAGATTTTTTTTATATATTTCTACCAAACGCATTGTCGTTTCATCAAAAAACGTGCCAATAAAATTTGTTCAGCTGGTCTTTGAGATGGGTTTTTAAAAAATATATTGAAAATGGAAAAATTGGGGGTTAGTAAAAATGAAACATGAAGATATACGCCGAAATTCTTAAACCCGCAGATCATTTAACCTCAGTAATTACTATATTTCCACATGGGTAAGTATGACTAAATATCGAAGTTTCTGTAAATTTGAATTTCTACAGATTTCGACACTCAAATCTTTTCAGTGCATATTAAATAAAAATTCGGAAGACAAGCTGATGGAGAACAAATAACCAATAAGAACTAGATAGAATGAAATGCCAATATCGGCTGAGTAGATCTTTGTATCAGTTACACACACATTAATTTAAAACCAAATTTTTCGAATATCTAAATAGTGCTAGAATTATAATATGTTTTTTTTTTGCGCTGAACGTTTCAGATTTATTATTTGTAGTTCGTCTCTCCTTGATTTCAGTATTAAATCATTACATCCAGTGTGATCTATCATACATTGATTCGTGATTGCGTTTAGCTTTTGATTTCGCTTTGCTGTGTCTTATTGACACCCGGTTCGGATGATTGTAAAAAAATACAAAAAATGCTAGAAATTAAAATGGGATTACACCTTTTAAATCATACTTGTTATTCATACACGAGAAACAAAATTACAAATTACAAAAAAAAATTGAATGGATGCGAAATAATCTTTCCAAAATCATTTCCAGAATGTGTAAGAGCACAAACAAATAATAATATTAATATTATTACTAAGTATAAACCAGGAAAGAAATATTTAAATGTAAAAGTTTCGATAAAAATATACATGAAACAATGTAAAGAATCCTTTCAAGATTCATGAAGAATCGAAGAAAAAGAGAACTTCACCTGTACGCCACAAAATCCCTTCTTCCCAAGATACCGTTCACATTCATTAGCAATATCAGAGAATTTCCACTCAAACAGGTGAACAATAACTTGTTTGCCGTTACAGTGAGGGTCGGTGTAATCAGCTTGAGCTAAATAAAAATGTACAACAAAATATGTATTTACTTTATTAACATCTCACCGTTTATCATGAAGTAAAAATAGCAAAACTTAAATTCTTGGAAAATTGCATATATCCAGAAGATCTATGAGATAAAAAATGAAGACTTTAATGACTTAAAGATGAAGAACAACAATGAACGCGTTGTTCCATTTGCTTAATCTTACCATGTTTTTATAGTGATTTTGTTCCATGTACATTTACTCCATATCCTCATATTTTATCGTTATAACTTTACTTTTAAAACCTAATTCGGTTGGATATACCTCTACATCTAAAGTAACTGCTTAATCTTTTCAACAGTAGAGGCATTAAAAACAAGGAAATTAGAAATTGTACGATTCTCATAACACTATTGCTGGCATTAATATTTCAAAACAAAATAAAAATTTCACCAAATAAACAGGTCATATCTAAAAACTAGAAAAACTGTACGCAAAGCTCACAAAAACATACATCCGCTACCCCAATTCATTCCAGATGTAAAAAAAAAATCACACAAAAAGAATTCAAGTCAAATCAAATTTTTAAATAGCTGATGCTCTATGGCAATATGTACTGAACATTCTGTGAAAGTTTCATTGAATATCTCCCAAGTGGTCTAGGAGGAGTTGTCACCACAAAGTATGTACCCTAAGGCGAACGGAATAACGAACGGACACCATGATCACTATATACCACCTGCTATAGCGGGGATATAATTATACTGCAACTAAAAGATAGGAAGGTAAATAATAACTAAATACCGAGGTTACTGTGAATTTACTTTCTTCATATGCGCATTTCGACAACTTATGTCTCTTCAGTGCAGATAAAATCTAAATGTTTGGAAGACCATGATGGAATAAAGCCATTTGACTGACAGTCGAGTGAAGTTGTATTATCTGTTGACTGTAAGATCAGAGTACACTCGTGCCTTCGACTAATTGTACAATGGGACAGAAAAGTGAAGTTATATAAGACGGTCAAGTGTATCGTATTTATGTATTATAGCTATGAACTAAAAGAATTGAAAAAATATGACATTAAGGGTGTATTTTAACGTTTAAATTATGTTGAAGTCATTTGGATAATAACTAGTATATAACCTACCCGTATAAACAGCTGCCAAAAGAACTATATAAGCCAGACCCATGGTGCTGATGTCCTCGTCTTATCTGTTTTGTAACGTTTGACATGGTTAATGTCAGGACATAGACTGAAGATAACTGATAAAAAGTCTGTAATATTATCTCGTGGATGGTAATTTTGTACTAATACTAGGATATCCAAGAATAGTATTATAGTGGCAATCTTGGTCTTTACGTGTCTTTTCACCACTAAATACTGGCGAATAACCTTTGAGACTAACAGTTCACCAGCAGAGGCATCGACCCACTGGTAACAAATAACTTAATACCAACTGAAAATTTAGGTACTGCATATGACTATTTCGACAATTTATGTCTCTCACCTTGAAGCCAAAAATGTTAAAAAAGAACTGACAGAGAACAAATAACCAATATGATATAAATGAATAAATGAGAAGCCAAAATCAGTTTAGGACTGACCTTTGCATGAGGGAGATACTCCTTGATTCCAACAAAATTTACAATAATTAAAAAAAAATTCAAGATTCAAATCAATCGACTTTCGGGTCAGCACCGAAGTACTGAATACTGGGCTGGAGAATAGGAATTAACGTTCCAAAAGAAAAGACATCGACCCATGGGTAGCAAAGAACTTGATACCGAACTTACTGTAAATTTAGTTTCTGTTTAGGGCCATTTTGTCAACTTATGTGTGTTCTGTGCAGAAAGAATCTAAGAATTTGGAAGACCATCAACTTTAAGATGTTTAAAAACTAGTAGAGAATCAATAACCAATATGATCTAAAAGAGAAGCCAAAATCAGCTAAGGACAGAGCTTTGAATGAGGGAGATACTCCTTAGTCTTAAAAAAATACAATAATTTTAGAATTGCAAGATTCAAAATAAAATCGGCTTTCGGTTCAGCACCGAAGTACTAAATACTGCACTGGTGAATACCCTAGGGGGCTAACAGTCCACCAGCAGATGCATCGATCCATGTTTAGAAAATAACTAAATACCGAACTTACTGTAAATTTAGTTTCTGCATATGGCCATTTGGACAACTTATGTCTTTTCAGTGCAGATGAAAACTTTTGAAGACTATAAACTCAAATATGTTTAAAAACTGATAGTGAACAAATAACCAATATGTTTTAAATGGGAAGCCAAAATCAGTTAAAGACATATTTTTAAATTATCGTTCTTTTAATGAATTTTCACTATATCTTATGGGTACATATTTATGTAATTACGAAGAATGCATTTCTGTATATGTTTTGTGCTTAATTAAATGAACTGCGAGCAAACGAATATTTTTATATAAGGCCAATATCAATTTTTTTTAACTGATTGTACTTTTAAACAAACTGTGTTCCATGCCTAAAAATATTGCATAGCGAAACATCATTCTAAATGTTGAAGCATACATTAATATCAAAGAAAACGAATGTAGATTATTCCACCATTTTCAAAATATTATACACCTTTAAACCTCACGTTAGTACGGAGTTACGGGTTACTTTTCTGATAGAACCCGTAAGAGTCGACAGATCCATGGATAGTGCTAGTAAATATCAGTGAAATTTATTTCTTGTAAATTTACAAGAATCAGTATTTTACGGCAGTACTGATTTTAATAACAAATAATCTGGTAATGTTTTACAAAAATAACTCGGTGCATTTCAAAAAACGTCTCAGTGTGTTATTTGTTGTGTAATGGTTGTTAAAGTGTCTGTGGTTTTGTTTCTGTCATTTTGTTTTCATCATCAAGGTTGGGGGGGAGAAAATAAACAATAGGGTAATACAGCAACTATGAGTAGTTACATCCTGGAGTATTTTATACGTACTTAGCTGTAGAAAAAAGGCATTGTTATATTGGAAGAATTACTGAGATAACTTTGGATTTTCTTAGTCATTCATCTCTTTTTCTTTGAATAACAAAATATCGAAGTTACTATGAATTATGTTTCTGCATATGCGCATTTCGACAACTTATGTCTTATCAGTGCAGGTCAAATCAAAACATTGGAAAATCCATAAACCGAAATGTATAAAAGCTGATAGAAAACAAATTACTAATAGGATCTAAATAGGAAAAGCCAAAATCAGCTAAGGACAGAGCTATACAAGAGGGAGATACTACTTTAAATTATATAATTAAGCGGAAATTGATGTTGGCAGTAATATTGAAGGATTTATAACAGATCCACATAGTATGTTGCACCCACATATCTTCTTGTTTGTGAAAAAATTTTCGTCTCTAAAATGTTATCCACCAAAATAAGAGGTTTGAGTCTAAGTATGTTATTCTAAGAATACTAAGAATGCTTTGAATACGATTTTTTTTCTGATGTTATGTATGTAAACAAAACAATGAATATAAGGCAAATACAAATAACATAGGTAATAAACAATAAAGTACACAGGAAAGCTTGACATGACATATAAAATAATTCTAAGCCATACTACAAAATAAATACTTCAAAAAATGCATGAAATAATAAAATACCGAAGTTGCTGTTAATTTATTTTATGCATATGCGCATTTCGACAACTTATGTTTCATCAGTGCAGATAAAACCAAAACATTTGGAAGTCCATTCACCCAAAACGTGAAAAAGCTGATAGAGAACAAATTACCAAAATGAT
The DNA here is from genome assembly GCA_002080025.1 of Modiolus philippinarum. Taxonomy (NCBI): domain Eukaryota; kingdom Metazoa; phylum Mollusca; class Bivalvia; order Mytilida; family Modiolidae; genus Modiolus; species Modiolus philippinarum. Next base: position 65,101 of record MJUU01013320.1, on the reverse strand, counting down.
CTAAATAGAAAAGCCAAAATTCAGCCAAGAACAGAGCTATGCATGAGGGAGATACTCCTTAGTTTTAAACAAAATTTTGTAAAATTTAGATATTGCAAGATTGAATAAAATCGATTTCGGCTCAGCACCGAAGTACTGACTACTGGGTTACAACCTCAAATCTTGCGGAATTTGCGTTTGAGTTCTTACTTTGGGTTTCAGAGCAAGTGTCTGTCTCAAGCTAATAAAATAATATAGTGATGTACTTTGTTTGTTTTTCACACTTATGCTTATTGTTCTTTTTATTGTTTCTTTAATGAAATAGTTATCTTTATCACTCACGACTTGACATTCACAGAGCTTGAAATGGACAAAAATCTTGTATATAAATATAATCATTTGCAACAAATTTACATTTTAGATAAATTATTGTCTTCTACAGTAATGGTCTTAACTACAAGTTTTTCTTGCATCTTAGATACTGATATAGTTTCTTCTGTATACATCTTCAAAGTTTTCATTCATCATCCAGCGTGTATGAAATGCATTTCAAAGCGATCTAAATATATCAGCTCTGGTTTATGTCATATGATTGTACTACGTTACGACCAATAAGATCTGTTGAAAGAAAGAAGAAATAATCATATTTGTATCCACTGGCTGGTGGATTTAAAACAAAATATATTTTCATGGGATAGCAAATTTAAACTTAAAATTTCCAACTTGGCACATCGATTTTTTAGTTTGAACCTAACACAGAAATTATAGAATTTAACAAATTTACGGTAATTTACATATTTTTAAGTCGGAAATCCACTTATTAAAATGGCGAGCGGACAGGGATCTGCTAGAATGGCAAACGTACAGGGTGCTGCTGAAAGGGTACATCATTTTGCAAATTATTAGTACATATATCAGAGATGTGCATGGTACTTTGATTATTTATTTTCTATCATTTATGCAAAAAAGTCAATTTTTGAATTTTGTCATGTTCACGTAAAATATCTTACAGCAGGATACCCCGTTTGTTAGGAGCAAATTTTCTATTAAATGTAGAATACTGAGTTTTAAGTAAGATTTTTGCATAAATACCACCTGTTCTGATTAAGTGGTGATCGAAATAAATTTTCTAATTAAAAAATAAATTATTTTACCGTTATAAAATATTGCATATAAAATTGATCCCTTTAAATATTAGAGCACTGACTTTTGTGTCGTTATTCATAACATGACATTTTTTCAATGATTGCTTTAAAAACATAATGTTCGATTTGAACTTATATCAATGGTAAAAGAACGTGGACGTTGCCTAACGGTGTACGCTGATCTTGATCACTCATGGCTTTCTATGGCTCTAGCCTATCGAGTCTTACACTTTTATAGCTAAACTGCTTGCAGCTAAATTGGAAATGAAATATACATAACAAAAAAGTTCCAAATCGAAAGTAAGAAATAAGTACTTACTTTGAGGTGGTGGTTTAGGTGTTGGAGCTGAAAAAAAATGTGAAAAACCTTAAGATTTGCAGCTATTCGTTTCGAAAAACATATTTCTCCAGGACCTAAACTTCACATCAAATGAGTTGAGAAATAAGTTTTATTCAACTTCTAAATGTACAAGACACGTCACTCTCAGGAGCTCGACTTTGTACTTTTTGCAGCAGAGCCAAAACGGAAACACCTTACGATTCATAAGCAATCTTTTTCCAACTATTTTTCCAAATAGGCAAATTATGATTTTTATCGTCCGATCGAGGGTAGACAGTATAGGATTTTCTATAGTAGAGCAAAGGTGTCGTTGAGTTATAGTCTGAAAGAAGTAGGGTCATTAAGGCATGAATTTTGTTCCTAGCTGGGTCATTTCAGGATATGCTCAAATGTTGTCTAAAATCGTGTAAGGTGGTCTCTGGTAAGTGTACTTCTTAGAAATTAAATTAATATATGCCACACTTGTATATTTTTCTGACTTATTAACAGTCGAAAGTGTCAATTTTAGCAATTTTACCACGTTTGAGAAAATAGTACTACTTAAAGGACACGGAGAACCAAAACGAAATTTTTGTTGCGAGTGTAAAACATCTGCCCCTTAAAATGACAGTTAGTTTATTTTGGTTCTGGAAGTCCTATACAAAGAATTTTAATTAAACCCTACAAAAATTGCAATAATCTGTCAAAATTGCATTCAAGTGGCAAGTAAAATGTCTGAATCTTTTATCTAAATGTATTTAAATGCATTGGATTTTTTTCTGATAGTGTATATAACAGATGACTCGTTAAAAAGTTTTCGAGGAGATTTAGTGCATTCGTAAAATTAATATGCTGAAAGAAATAAATTCACTTGAAAATGACCAAAACTCTTCTGAAAACCTAGGTTTCCTGACAACAAAACCGGGTTTCCCTGCAGTTAGGTTAATTTCCTGTGTCAGCCGCAATCGGCATGCTATAAAGACGCCTATTTCATTCTTCATATTTTACGAAATGATATAGAGTAAATAAACAAAGAAGCCATTCACCACACATAGAGGGAGGGTTTGGATCCAAGAAAACGAGTTTAACCCCACTGCAATTTTTGCGCCTGTCCCAAGTCAGGAATAACGCTTCCAAGCGTTTAGATATTATCTGCACTGAAGAGACATGAGTTGTCGAAATGCGCATATGCAGAATTCAAATTCACAGAAACTTCGGTATTTAGTCGTTGGTCATTGGCTTGTCCTTGTCTTCTTATAAAATTGTAGTTTCTTGATATTTGGGTTATTGGATGTGGTTTCTTTCAATTGATTTATTCACTTTTTTTTACCTTTTTGGGGCCATTTGGGGCTTGCTATATGGTGTGAAGTTCCTCACTGTGTTGAAGACCGTACGATGATCCCTAGATGCTTTGTTTTGGGTCGTTTTAACCTGGATATGGGATGTTGTCTCCTTGACATTTAACCCATTTCCTTTCTTTTTCATATGAAACCATAACACATATGTTAACTCCATCTGCAATAATTTGAATGAGCTGTATGGCCATTTCGGGTATCAATTCCTCATTAGAAGCACTAGAATCCAAACACAGAAAATCCACAATTTCAAAAAATGTTGAAAATGCATAAAACCAAATATAGCTAAGGGCGAAACTACGATGGAGGGAGTTAAACCTTGTTTCAGAATTTACATGAATTTAGATAATACAAATGTAGTTATTAACAAGTCGTGTCTTTATCTCACACCCTTCATAGCAATCAGGTAAACTCGGATGTAAAACTGAACCTTTTGTTACGCCAATAAACAATGATAAGAATAACACGGATCAGTTTACTGAACATTATTAACCAGCTAAATACAATATGATAGAAAATGCCTATTTTTTTTATCAGGGGGAAATTTTCACAGCCGGTTATTACGAGATCCAAAGCAGGGCCATTACAGCCAGAAATCAGGGCATTATTACAGGGCCATTATTGATCACGTGACAGAAGTTTATTATGAGATTTAAAGAAACTGCTCTCAGTTTACCCGATGTAGTTTTATGTTCATGAAATAGACCATATTTCTTTTTGTACTTCAACGGTAAACCCTAATCCAGCTGTATGGAGAATAATTTTTTTTGTTTCAGATATGTGACCCTACTTGTGACCACTCATTTTAATCATCTCATCATAAGTAATCCAAAAATATACATCTTTTCTTGATTTTCAAAAAAAATATATTTTTTTTGTACTTAGCGGTAAACCCTAATCCAGCTGTATGGAGAATAAATTTTTTGTTTCAAATATTTTACCCTACTTGTGACCACTCATTTTAATCATCTCATCATAACCGACCCGAAAATATACATCTTTTCCTGATTTTTTTTTTTAAGTTTTTTTTGTCCATTGGGGTAAATCTTACTACAGCTGTATGGAGAAATTTTTTGTTTTAGATATTTGACCACGCTTGTGACATAACCTTTTACTCATCACATCTCAAGGGATACGAGGATATACATAATTCCTTGATTTTTTAGAATAAAGTTTTTTGTACTTAAGCAGGGTAAAATCTTATATAGCATCTTTTTTGTTTCAGATATGTGATCCCAAAAACGACCGTTCCTGTAAAAAAATGAATTTCCAGAAAAATTGTTTTATATACATTTACATTCACTTGTCAATCTATTTAAGGTCATTAATCTGGTTAATAAAAGTTTTAATAAATGGGTATTTCCATAATGGTCCTGTTATGTGTCCTCGGTCTGTAATAATGGTCTTCGGATGCTGTAATGGCCTTCGGCGTTGCCTCGTGCCATTACAGCTATCCTTAGGCCATTATTACAGACCTTGAACACATAACAAGACCATTATGGAAATACCCATGTATACTATAGTACAAGATACATACCATTTTGATGTTCAGTATACGTATCCGCGTCATTCTTATCATTGTGTATTTGTGTATTGGTTTAAATTTACACGGAGAATTGCATCCGAGTTTAGCTGATTGCTATGAAGGGTGTTTCCCCTCGACATAGAAATTTATGGACATATTATTATTACATAGATACATCATAATATTATTACACAGTTAGAACATTAAATCAATACTTAAAAGTAGAATAAATTAACACCAAGAATATATAATATCAGAAGTCCATTAGGACTTCTGATAATATGTATGTAAAATGTATGAATGTTTGTCGATAGATCTTACGGTGACCTAAATGCTTTGTTATTGGTCGTTTTACCTTGGAGAACGGATGTTGTCTCCTTGACATTTACGCAATTTCCTTCCAGAACATTGGAAAAGGATCAAACTAATTTAAAAATTAATAAATATATATATATATATATATA